>JASKGO010008201.1:0-37973 GCA_030556065.1 Holobus sp. GC000080 | reverse complement strand
ATTATATTAATTAAAGGGTAAAACATAATATTTGAATAATTTAGGAAAGTGAAACCAAATAATATTCATCGAGTATTTTTCCAATTAAAATTTAATCGCAACTGTTAAAAAACCAAAAAAAAAATCAGTCTGAATGACTATATTAATTAAAAGCAAAACGAAAAGAAAACAATTTCTATTTGAAAGACAACTTGAAAATAGTTGTTAAGAAAGAAACAATTTTTAGAAATTATTAAGAAATAAAAAAATAGTTTATGATTGTGAAAGTAATTGCGCATTTTTTTTTAGTTAATTAATAATATTCTATACAAACTTCCAAGGGATATTTATATCCTTAATAATAAATAAAAACTGGTGGTTATTTTATTAATAAGTTTTATTATTAAAAGAAGAAAACGGATGGTTATAATAAGAAGTAAAAAAAGAATTGTATTAAAAATACAACAAAAAATATTTAAATTTGTAATACTGCAATAACAAAACAAAAAAAGAATCAAAAGGAATTTTTATTTGAAAGATAATAGATTAAGTACTTAAGAAGCAATTAATTAAAGCAACGATAATTAAAAAAGTCAAAATAAATAATAGAAAATAAAAAAACAAATAGGTACATAAAGCGAAAGTCTGTTTACTTTATATTTGATATACTAATTAAATTCGAAAGTTCTATAAGAATACTGTTACAATTAACTGCAAAGTAAAAGCAGTTTTCTAAATTTTAAAGAAAATTATTTTATGAAACTAAATAGAAGGACTATAATGAAAAAATAATAAAATTTTTAAAAGCTAAAGAAATACTTTTGAAGTGAAGGTAAAAATTAAATTTGCGTTAATTATCAAATAAGTCCTTTGCGAAAAGCGATTAATAATCTGTATATTTAATTTCCCTTATTTAATTAATATATAAATTATTAATTAATTGTAAATTTAAAGGTACTTAAATTAAAAGCAAAATACATTTTTTTTTAAATGTAGTACGCCATTTATTGCTATGAATTAAAAAAATATAAGTTAAAAACCCAGAAATATTATCAAATAAAAAGGTAATAATTATCGTAAGAAATGGGCAAATGTTATAATTAAAATGCGAAAAATATAAATAAAACAAAGAAACAATAACTGAGTAATTGAACAATGAAATTGAAATTGAAAAAATATGAAAACAAAAATAGAAGAAGAAATTGAAGAAATTAACTTGCGGTTTATGCATTGTTATCAATTTTTACCCCATAAGAAATATGAAACTTAAGGTTCTCTAATAAGTTAATTAAGTTAATATATCATTAAGAAATTATTGAAACAATTTAACCAATGACTTTTTAATAAGTTAATAAAGTTACTATAATAAGAAGAATGTATTAAAAACAATTAATCGAAAAACATACTGCAATTATGTGAAAAGTGTGCAAATTGCAAACAATTTAAGTGTTCTTTTCTATGTTTGAGTGTTTACAAAATACAAATAACTTTACTTTTTAAATTTAAATCCCTATCTATGTGTCTTTAAACTTTATTAAACCTTTTGCACATTTATTACCCCATTTATATGCTTTTTTACGCCTGCTAATCTACAAATTATATTAATTAATATATTTTTATTAATGAAAAATCTATTTTTCACATTTGAATATATGTTAAATAATCAATTGAAAAAAGAAAATCACTTGAAAAGTGGTAGTGGTAGTACTTACTTACTTTCTTACATAATTAATTATGATTGCATGCACCCCACTATGTTTTTAAAAACGTTTTAAAGCTTAATTAATTAAGTTAATTTAGTGAAATAATTTAAAGGCTTACAAGGCTGCCGAAATATTTAAATTATTTAAGGTAATGAAAACAGAGTATTCTATTAACAGTTAAATTAAAACCAAACGAAAAATTTTGATCCAATGCAAATATTCTAAACGACAATCACAAATTTAATTAATTTATTGTACTTGCTGAATGAATAAAATTTTGATAAGCGTTCCAAAGTACAGAATAAAATTGTATTATACTTTGAAATAAACAAAAAACTGATGCAAGAAAAAGTTATAATGATATTTTAGAAAACATAATGATAAAAAAGCGCTAAAATTATTTTTTTGAGGAATTTAACGAAGCCATTATTTATAATTAGAATTATTATAAATTATAATAAATATTATCATCACTTAAAATAAAACAAAAGCAAATATTATTATAGGTATGTAAATAAAATAAAACAAATGAAACGACGCCAATTGACTTATTTCAATGACTTATTGAATAAGCTGCATCAGAAATTACAAAAATATTAAAACGAATTATTAAATTATCCTTTTGATAATTAATATAGTTACTGTTCCTTTGAAAAACCCATTTTTTAAATTAATATTTCCACGCATCTCTCTATTTTTTTTTTCTTTTCTCCTCTAATTATTTTTAATTAGAAATAAACAAAAAATAGTTTTTGCTTTTTATGCACTGCTTTATAAAATAAATATATTACTCCTACTATTTTATTATAAAATTTATATAAAATTTGTGTGTTTTATTTTATAAATATTTAATTAAATACTGAAATGTTCGTGCCAAACCATAGAAAACTATCAAATTAAAAACATTTTCCCGGAAAATTGCAAAATGAAAATCTTTCTTTAAACTAAATCATAATTATTATTATTAAAAAACAAAAAATAGCAAACATAAGAAACAAATCTTATAAAACCAAAACAAGAAACTATAAATCGCAAACTAAAAACTTGAAAACTGTAAAAAAGCTGTAAGGAACATTAAAAAAACAAAAAGAGTATAAAAACTTACAAAAAATCTTCTGCACTTTACACAAATCTCTTAAAAAACTTTAAAACAATAAAATTAACATTATTGCAAACAACTTTCAAATATTATCCGCAAATTTTTAAGTTAATTATAATTAATAATAATAAAAATGAAACAAAAAACGTTTATTAAGCACAGAAAACTTACTTTTAAGCAACTCATAGCGATGCATTGCTTCATTTTAAAAGCACTAATTTTCTCTATACAATTAAAAACAAAAAACAAAACACAAAGTGACCAATAATTGCCTTTAAATACTGTTTTTAATTTTAAACTTCGGTGAAAAACCGTTTGGCATATCTTTCTTATTATAGCTTTTTATAAATGCAATAAAAAGCTAATGAAAACCCCAAAAACAAAAAAAAGCAAAAGGTCGAATTCGAGGACTTGTGCGAATGGTCAGGTTTAATTAAGTGAAAGAGAAAGAGAGAGAGAGAGAAAGAGAAAGGAGAGCGCCTCATTAATCCTTAAAAAAGCAACCAACAAACAGCAATAATTCAATTTTCAATGTCATCAGCAGCAGCAAAGCAGCAATAATCAACGATTCAAGCGGTTAGCTCGCGAAATCGCACATTGGACAGTTTTTGACCTCTCCAAATTGTTATTTCTTTTTACTTTTCATCCGACATTTAATTAATCAATTAATTTAAAGGTAACAATAGCAATTACCTATTTGTAATGAAAAATGCAATTAATGGTCTCTTAATGTTGACTGTTTTTAATTTATTTACTACTTAAATTACATTTGTTTTACGCTTTTTTTTTCAATTTAAATTAAGTAATTTTTTATATTCTTATGTAAAATTACTTGAAAAAACTTTTAAAAATAACTAAAAATAGTTAATATAACAAAAAAAAAGTAAAGTGTCTTTATTTTTTTAATGTTTTAATTGCTTTTTAATATAGTAAAAACAAAGTAACGCAAGTTTCGGATTTGCTATAAATTATTATTACAAATTAAATGAAAAGTTATTTGAAAAAAAAAATAAAAACTTAAAAAAAGTTTAATTGAGAATTAAAATAAAAAGTAGCATCTGTTCTGGATTCGTGCGGACTTGTGCGGGTGGTCAGGTCTCGACTTTACACATAAGTTTTGCAACAACTGAATAGTAGTTAAACCAAAGAGAAGAGAGAATCTAGTCGACGATTCGGTCGGATCAAACCGACCGAATGCATCCTAGCTCTTAGGCATTACTCAGTCAGTCGTCATATATAATAAAATGATATCAATCTAAATATATAGAGAAATGAGAGTGAGAGAGAAAGGGAGAGAGAGAGGAGTGAAGAAAGACACCAAAGAACGGTCAGCTCGTGCAATCGTACAGTGTCCCGGATTCAGACAGCTAAATTACTAAATTTTCCTCTTTTCTTATTATTACTTAAATCATTCTTCTCTCGTAAGAATATTTTCATATTGTTTAGTCAAATTAAAATAATCAATTAAAAATTAAAATGTAAAGACACTATATAATTTTGTTGTGTTTTTTCTTCTTTTTGTTTTGTCTCTTCATTAATTGATATTTTTCACATTGTGCCTTTTCTATTTTATAATTATTTTTTAATCAAATGCAGTTTGCAATGTTAGCTTTGGGTTTGGGTAATTGGATACTAAAATTTTTAATTAATTCACTCTTTTAGTAAACTTTTTAAAATTATTTTTACATAATTGATTATTGCACTGTATTAATTGATACTGTTTTAATAATTGATTAAAAGTAAAAGCAAAGTAGTTTTGTTATTTAAGACTTTGTTTTATTTGTTTGTCTCGCTTTTTAAATAATATTTAAGATTATATGATGATGATTAAAATGAAGGGAATTAGTTGCATGTAATTGCTCTTGCTTTTTTATTGCAATGGAGACAACTAACCCTTTTCTAATTCTTAAAAAAAACTTATTAAAGTTTTTTTCTTATTTTGTTATGCAACGATTTTTTGTTTTGTTTTGTCTTAATCTTAATTTCGATGGTGAACATACAATATTTTATTTATTTTCAATTGTTTTTCTTATTACTTCTTTAACTCTTAAAAATGCAATGCAAATTTTTAAGTTTTATACACAAATAAATTTTAAGTGTTTTACTAACGGTTTTAAACGTTGTTATAGAAAAATGTTTTTCACTTTTGTATTATGCTTTTTCTTTACTTCTTTTGGTGTTTATACATTTTTAAATGTTTCTTTGTATTCCCATTTTTGCACAATAAGCATTAGAAATAAGGTTAAGGACTAACAGCGAAAAGAAAATATGTTTTTAACCGTTAATAAGAAACTACAGGTGAAAGAAATAATCTTAATGAAAGAATATTTTAACATTTTGCAATACACGAAAGAAAAATATTAAATAAAGAGAAAAACTAATTGAGAGAAGTAATAAAAAATACTCAATAGTTAAGAAAAAACTAGAAGAGAAACAATTACTCAATAGGTAATAAAAAAACTCCGAAGAGAAACTAGTATTCTAAGTTAAAAAAAAAAAGTAATAAAATATCAGGTAAAAGTAGAAGAAAATAATTTTGTTGTGTATAAACAATATAAACCTATACCATAAATTTGTATTAAAAATTAAAAAAAAATTAAAAATTATAGAAAACTGACGCACAGGATACTAATTTAATTTTTATTGAATCCGAAGTAAAGTGGAAATTAAATTTGAAATGTAATATTAAATATGGTTTGAACAGGTATATTAAATAAAAGGAATAAAATACGTTAAGGTGTTTCAGAAAGAAATAAAAGTTGAATTATTGAAAGTAGAAATAATAAATTGAAATGATACATATGAAAAATATGTAATTTAAAAGATTAAATGCACTTAAAAGCGCCAATTAAATAAATTAGTTGATAAAAAACAGTGGAATTGATTGATTACTGTTGCAATGCACAATTATTAGTATTATTAGACCAATAACAATACAATTCTTTGGTGAAAACCGCAAAATATTTATTAATTAAGTAATAAACTAAAACATTACTCGTTTACATTTTTTTATTCATAATATACTTTTATCTGGATGATTTTTAGTTTTTATTTTAGTTTTTTTTTTTGCGTGTCTGTCTGTCTTCTTTTAATTATTTAATTAATCTTATTATTTACTGAAGACAGCAGAGTTTGGAGTATGATATTTAAGTAACAACATGACAACTTGGTAATCAAAAAGAAAAGATATGACTGGAACAAGAAAAAAAATTAATATGATGATGATAGACAAATAATTAAGGAATTAAAAGGTTTTTATATATAAAAAAAATTGTTTTGATGAAACAGAATAGTAAAAAAGCGGCAAATAAAAAGTTCTTTCGAAGTTGAAGTTTGAACTAAGAAGAATTGAAAAGTTGGTTGAATTATACAAAGTTTACAAAACAAATCAATGTTTAAAATAAAGAAATTAATTAATTTTTCCTCCATTTTCACTTTTACGTGAAGTAAGTAATAAAACAAGAAAATGCCCTATGATAAAATAAGGAACACACCGAAAACCACCCCTTTAACAGAATTTTTGATTAAATTATGAGTTTCGTTATTAAAATTACGTAATTTAGATACTCAGCGGCTTGCGTTTTTCAAATATTTAATAAGTTATTATAAATATTACAAAAGGATGAAGCGAAAAATCAATTTATTTTTATATATCTCTATGACTTACATTTAAGTTTTACATTGAAATTTACATTGAATTTATGAATTAGAATGCTACAAAACCCCCCTAAAATACCGGAAATAAATAGACAATAACAAAAAGAAAAAACTAATAACGCAAAGAAGTATTTAAAAATTAGTCAAAAGGTAATAAAAAACTGGAAATAGCAAAGTTCTTAATGTGGAAAAAAAAATAGAGAAAAAACAGGAAAAAAGAAGTTTACAAAAAAAAAAGTAGAAAATGGTAAAATGTTTGAAATGCTATAAAAAGCAAATAATTGAAATTTTTTTTGAAATATTTAATAACAAAAAAGTTACAAGAAAGTTACATATTGTATTTATAAAAATAAAAAATAAAAATTGCATGAAGGTAATTTTTTTTAAGTAAAAAACCGCATTTCCTCGCATTTTAAGTAAAAAAATCTGTAAAGATGTGAAGTTTCTTTAAGTTAAGTTCTTCTAACGCCTAAAGGACCATAGAAAGTATTAATTTAATAGCACTATTTAACCCCCGAATCACTTTACCCTTAAGCCCCACGAATTAATTGTATCTGATGTTGTTAGTTAATGTTTTTCCCATTTTTGTAACTATTTAATGTTTAATTCTTTAATTTTTTCATCCATTTCTATCTTTATATTATTAAAAAGTAGAAATGTAATATTTATTGAAAGTACACAATAAATACTTCAAAATAAACTTTAATTTATTGAATTTTATTTAAATATTTGTTTCGCCCTTAAAAAAAATTTGCACGCTGCATACACATTTTTTAACTTGGCTTTTAATTACTTTTAAATAATTAATTCTATGCAATTCTATGTGTTTTTTCAATTGCTTTTGGTGTGCATTTCTTAAAGCACGTTTTATGTATTAAATACATAAAGAAGAATTGCAATTTTGCAAATAAACTAATAAGCAAACGAATTTTTTGCCCAAGGCATAAAAAACAATCAAAAGAATGAAATGATAAGATGCTTGAGAAGCTATAAAAAGCAAAGTTAAAAAATAATAATTAAAAGCATTAAAAAGCAAGGTTAAAAAATATATTTAAGAAGCAAAAAAAAGAGCAAAGTGTTATGAAAAAACTGAAATAGTTAACAGCAAATGGAAAGCTTTGAGTTTTTATTTTAATTTTAATTAATGGTTAAAATAGTTGAAATTGAAAATACTTATTTTATTCATTATAAACAATAGCAAAGAATTAAAAAATACTGAAATGAAATTGCCCGAAAAGCAAAATCCTAAAATGTTATTACTTTTAAAAACTTAAAAAAAGGTTTTTTTTTTAAATTTGATGTAAAGTAAATGCAATTTATAAGATTTGCAATCTGATCAGCAATTGACAAAACAATTAGTAAAATTTATGTTTAGGTCTAATTAAAAATATTTAAAAACAAGTGAAAATCAAAAACTTTCGCCCAAAGAAAAACCAAAAATATAAATAGAAGATTAATCAGGCTTAATTAAGAAACAAAACCAAAACCAAAATAGTTAGTTAAGTATAAGCTAGTTAATAATAGCGGTTTATATTAAAACAATTAATAATTTAAGAGAACAAAAAAAAATCAAAACAAATTATAAATAATAAGCGCCAATTCTAAGAATATTTAAAATATATTGAAGAAAGGGAGGAGGGAGAGCCAAAAAAAAAAAACATTAAATAATTATTTCTGGTTGGAAAAATTGGTAAAAAATTAAAATTAAAAATTATTAATTTAAGTCTTTGGTCTTTTCTGATGAATTACTGAAGTTACTGGTATCAAATGTCTGAAACGCACAATTAGATTTATGAAAGTTATAAATGTTTCTTCTTTTCAGAAGATTTTTATAAAAGTTTCAAATGAAATTTTTTAAATAAAAAATGAATTTAAAAAGTAATTGCGTCCCATCCAAAGGTTGTAAATTTGTAATATTTCTAATAATAAGAAAAAAATATATATTAAATCGTATATTTGTATACGATGATAGTAATATGTTTTATTATATCATAATATGAATGCGTCAACGTCTAAAATGTTTATAATTACATCACCTAAATGCATTTCCATAAATCCCTATTAAATTAATAATTTAATATAAGAAATATTATCAGGTTTTATTGTTCGTTAAAACATACTCGTATTTATATCGCAATATATTAAATAAAAATACTTTACAAATAACATAATTCGCATATCAAATCTCTAGCAAATGTAATTTCCCTTTATAAATAATAATTATTATTATAGATTTAAATAAAATACAAAAATCTCTTATGGAGAGAAAAAATAGTGCAGAAAAATATTTTATAAAATATTAATTTATTAATCATAAGAAAAAAGAAATTAATTCATTCAAATATACAAAAGTTACCAGAAAAACTATTTAAAAAAAATTATAAAATTTATAAACAAACGTTAATTTAATACTTCGCCCCGAAGATTAAGAAGATAAATATAAATTGGGAGCTTTATTAATAAAATTAAATTCCGATGTAATGGAAAATAAGGATTTGCAAGCCCTTGATTTGGAATTATTCAAAAAACTAATACCATTAATTTAAAATAAAATAAAATAATTCAACGAATAAACAAAACACATTCGCTATATTAAATTGATAAAAAAAAAAAAAAAACAATGATTGTAGAAGTTAAAAAATAAGATGAAGAATAAGAAAAACTCACATGAATTTGGAGACTTTCTAGTCTTTCTTGACAGTTGTGGACTCTCTAAACCTTGGAAACTTCCTGACTTACAAGACGAATCAGCTTTTTGTAACGTACCATGCAAATGCAACACACCACTTCAAAACAAAAACATAAATAAAAAAATATTCGCTAGCGGAATTCTTCTAGAAATGATGTACGAATCAATGAGAAAATGATACAATTCGGATTTTAATTACAATAATTATCACAATTATTGAAGCTTTAAGATGATGTTAGGATATTAAAATTAAAATGCATAGTATGTCGAAATCTAGTTAAGATTTAAGATAATGACATCAACTTTGTATAAATGAAGATTTTCTACCTTTATAACGAAAAATTGATATCTTAAAATATGGATGAAAAATGATAATAATAATATCATTGATTAAAGATGCCAAATGATGAATTAATATCTTCGAAAAAGGATGAAAAATGATAAGAAACAAACATTTTTCAATGAAGACATTTTTCATAAGGAATATGTTATAAATAAATGGAAAAAATTTAAAAACGTCTATTGTTAATATGATAACGAAGAATCACGCAATTAAATAAAGAATTATCTTCAAACATTATATGTCTTTATGAAGACACTATTATTATTTTATAAATGTTAATATAAATGAAGAAAAAGTAGCAAGGACTGTCTCATTGTCTGTATCCATATATTGAAAACCTAAGTACTTTCGTACTGGAAAATCAAATAAATTTAAAATGAAAAAAAAAAGATCAGGAAATTATTGATTAATTAATGAAGTGGTATCAAATGATACAAAGAAGAATAAAAGTCACAAGATGACAAAAGGAAATCCCTCTTCTTAAGGAAATAAACTCTAAATGAATAGAAGAAAAACGTAATCAATGGAAGAAAAATCATAATAGAGAATGAGATCATTCAATAGATTGATAAATGAAGTCATCGATTGATGAAAAAAACTTCCAAAAGATAATCACAACGTCGCAAAAAATAGAAAAGACGTTTAGAAATTAGACAATAGAAATCCCAAGTTTTATTATGATAAATTAAAATCTAATAAACTGTAGGATTTTAAATCTATATATTAAATAAACATCGAATGATGCCTTTTAAATCTTCAGATATTCAGATCGGAAGTCTTAGATCAGGAGTTATCCCTTGTAAAATTAAATCAACATCAAATATATTTTCAGTGGTAAAAATTTGACCAAGAAATGTTTATCAAGAAAAATGGAGTAAATCGTAAAAATTAAATTAAATTCAAATCGCAGGAGGAAAAAAAATGACAGAAATTTAAAAGCAAATTGAACATGAACATCAAATTAGTGATCAAGATACATAAAGAAGAAAAAGAAGAAGAAGAAGAAGAAGAAACAACTTTATTTAATAATAAAGCAATCGATAGAACAGGAAGAAATAGAAGTTTGCGTTTAATCTTCTGATAAAACAGAAAATTGCTTTGAAAATCGGTTCAGGAAGAACTTGAAAATTTAGCACTTCTCTAAAGATCATCATTTAATAAGTGTAAAGGTTTTGATGAATGATTGATGATGATTGATTAATTTCTTTATATTTCACAAGAAAATCAACGTAGCATTTCTTCAAATTATCTATTATTAAAATATTTTATTCTAATTCATAAACATGAGTTTTGTACAGAAGGAAAAGTACAAACTTTTTGATAAATTGCTTGGAATAGCAAAAAAGTCTTAAGAAATTTCACAAAAGAAATTAAAAAAAATAAATAAAGAAGAAAACATGAAAGATGATAATGCATTTAAGATTTATTCTTAAATATTAAGTTTTACAGGAGAAGAAGAAGAAAAAGAAGATGAAAGAAAAGAAGATATAAAAAATAAACAGATAGAAGAAAAAAATTGAAGAATTAAGATGTCTGAAACGCCCAACTAAATTTAAGAATCTTTTGTTTCCATCTTAGAATCATTGAAATGATTTTGAATTATGGAACAAAAAATTCAATAATACACCAGAAATGTATTATTTTTTTATGACAATAACTAAATTGTTACTAAAAATATTAAATTACTATAAAATAAGAAGATTTGATGAAGATAAAGTTAAATCTTCTCAAGAAAAAACAGAAAACAATAAAGAAATAATAATTAATTTTGTAATTTATCAATTATAGCCAATAAGTAAAAGCTAGTTAATAATTGCGGTTTCTATTAAGACGATTAATAATTTAAGAAATAAAAAAAAAAGCAAATTATAAATAAAAAGCGCCAATTCTAAGAATATATAAAATATATTGAAGAAAGGGAGGAGGGAGGGCCAATAATAATAAAATAAAACAAAAATAATTATATATTGATTATTAAAAAGAAAATGAAAAATAAAACTGATTTACTGAATTACTAAAGTTATTGGTATCAAATGTCTGAAACGCACAATTAGATTAAGGAAACGTTATAAATTTTTCTTCTTTTCAGAGGATTCTTAAAAGTTTAATACAAAATTTAAAAAATTAATCAAAATACGCACAAATAGTATTAAGGTAATTAAATAACTTTAATTAAATGAAAATAATTCAATATTTTACTAAGCAACGCAAAGAATATAATATTGTAGTATTAAAAAACAAATATAAAATTTAATTAATAGAAATGATAAAAATAAACAAAATAACGATATGAAATCGTTTGATAAAAGCAAATTAAACAACCATCGAGGGAAGTCTTTACATGGAAGAAATTTACATTTGCTTCAACATTATTAAATTTTAAATCAATAAAAAATGTTAAGAAAGAAGAAATAGTTCATCAGGAAGAAATAAATTATGAAAATTCAAATGCATCACTTGGCCGCCAAAGACAATTATTTTTCCTTAAAGGATTTAATTCAAGGAAAATCGATGAAGAAGGTTTAACTCAAGAGGAAATAAAAGTTTATATTACTTAAACTGAAGATTAAAACGAAGAAAATTGATGAAATTGACCACTGGAAGACTATATTAAGAATTGAACTTATTACATTTATTATTACATCAGAATTATTAACATTTGCAGGATTAAGGATTTCATTTATCTTTACTAATTGGAAAGAAATTTAATATTTTACTGAAGAGCAGGAAATTTATATCTTTACTATAATGTAAAAAAAAATCTCTAAGCAATCTTTACTAAAGAATAAGAAATGAAATTAATTCCTAAAAACAAAAAATAAACAACTATGTGAGTTTTGTCCAGAAAGGACTTATATTACAATATTGAAGATGAAGACGTTAAGAAAAGTTATCAGCATTTTATAAAGAATAATCTAGAAAAGAAGAGATTAATTTTTCCTGTTTTCATTTTTATTTTATTTTACTTCTTTAGGTTTTACAGAAATAGAAGAAAGAAGAATGAAGAACGAAAACACCAAGAACTAAGAAATCTTAAACATATAATACAAAATTAGATTTAAGAAGTTAAAATTTTACTTTCAGTCTTAAATTTCAGATTTTATTGAACATTTTTAGTGAATTTTAATAACAAATTCGACTTAAAAAAAATTCAATTCTAATTAAGGAATTTAGCAACAGATCAATCTTCTTCAGGTACTTAATAATTAAATATTTTTGTTTTTAATTTTAATTACAAATAAACTAAAATAAACCATATTAGTGACATTCCATTTATGGAATGAATAATTTTTCGAAGATAGAAAAAAAAATATAAATAACAAAAATGTTATTTATAAGAAGAAAATTAAATCTACAATTTAAAATAATTTTTAATTATATTAAAGGTCGTTAAAGAATACAATACAAAATAAATCAATTATTAAGATGAAATATTAGATGTAATATATTAAAAATAAGCATTTTCGTATTTTTTAATGGTTTATTCCTACATTTTTTTTTTCTTTTTTTGTGGAGAGGTAGATAATCTGCTGTGTCAACTATAGGATAGAGTTTAAACAAATTTCGTATTCTTATCGTATAGTATCAAAAGGTTATCAGTAATAATACCCTATAACCCAATAAGATTCGTTGATAATATCGAATTACTTCGTTGCGCTTAAAACAATTAATAGTTTATATAATTATATTATTTAATACCAAAAAAAAAATAGGAAAACAATAAAATATTTTTTAAAAAGACTGTATAAAACAATGATGAAAGGGAGGAGGGAGGGCAAAAAATAAAACAAAAATAGTTTTAATCAGAAAAAAAAAAACTAATTATTTTCCATTTTAATGTAAAAGTAACGTAATTATAATTATATTACGTAATTTAGAATTAGTCTGAAACGCACAATTAGATTTAAGTTTAATTAAATTGAATGAAAATCGTTTGCGCTTAATGCTCCAAACTAAAAGAAGTAACAAACTAATTGAAGAAAAAAGAACTTTGCTTAAACGTAAAGCAAATTAAACAACTCAATTTCAAATCTAGTGAAAATTGATAAAATATTACAAAATAATTCTGAAAAATATTTAAAAGCAATATTTGCTTTTAACAAAAATCTAAACAAACAAATTTCAAAAGATAAATTGCGTAAAAGCAATTTAATAATTAATTAAACAAAATAATTATGATAATGATGAAAGGGAGGAGGGAGGGCCAAAAAAAAATATAAATAATTTGAATTGGAAAATTGCAATTCATTTAATCAGAGTAAAACGAAAAAGTAATTTGACTTTTTTTTATGATTTGAGTATTAATACGCTAATTAGATTAAGTCTGATACGCACAATTAGATTTAAGAAAATTAGGTTTAATAAAATTGAAGAAAAATGTAATGCCTTAATTCAAACTAAAAGAATAAAAATGAAAAATGAAAAAGAAAAAGAGATATGCAATTAGGATAAATGACAAATAAACACCTAAAATCTCTATTCGAATAATTAATTTTGTCCTCAATTTGAGGCTTTATAATTACTAAATCGATTGAAGCATTTAATAATACTGAAAATTTAATTCTTAAAATGCAATGGAAATTAATAAAATTAAAACAAAAAATGTAATCGTATTTTTCAAAAATATCATTTAAAAGCAGCAATTGATTTTTCTGCAAATAAAAAATTAAAAGCAATGATCAAAAAAATACATTACTTAAAAATAGTTTAATTAAAAGTAAAGCAAAATAAAATTTGATGAAAGGGAGGAGGGAGGGCCAATAATTTTTACAAAAGTTTAAAATTTTAAACTTTAACTTATAAATAATAAACTTAATGTTTAAAGCTCAAAGAAAAATTAAATCATTTAAAAATTGGCAAAAATTAAGATGAAAAATTAAATATAACTTTTTCCAAATCATTTGAAACAAATTTTAACATTATCTTTTTTTATTTTTATTTAGATTTAATATGAATTTATCTATGAAAAATAGAGAATATTTAAATTGTCACTTTTTTCAAATAAACAAATCTTTCAAATCTTAAAACTGTCTTTGATTTCCTTTTTTATTGTCCGATTTTCAGGAATTTCTACTTTCAGATTCATTTTCAACAGGTCCATTAAAAAGGTATGGTATGAATACTTAGATAAAGCTTTTTACAATTTATATTCGAAATAAAACAAAAACAAATTTAAAATTAATTCAAAATAAATATATATTTTTTTAAAGTTTTGTTTTCTGTTTTGTCTTTGGGTTAGGTTACTGTTGATATCTGATATTAAAATAGTAAAATCTGTTTTGTGGGATAGGCAAAGGAGGCAAGCGACAATAAAGTAACAATTTCGGGATTCTGTTTAGAACTTGGAGAACATTTATGACGTCACCTTATTGGACCGAAAGCATCTTTACTATCCCATAAAATGAATTTATCGCGTCAGATTTTCTTGCTCTTCTCATCTCGTCCCTCCCTCTATCTCTCTCTGTGCATGTTTTGTTTCGTGTTTCGTTTGATTTATGATCCTCTGATTTGCATTCTCATCAAGCCTTACATTTTACTTGCAAATAAATAGATTAGCTTCAAAATAAAAATTATTTTTTTGTTTCTATCACATCAATACTTTACTACTTTTTTTTTCTAATTTAGAAAGAAGGTAAGAAAAGGTTTCATTGCAATTCTTGAAAGAAAAATTTGCAAAAAGGAAGTATTAATACTTTTAATAAATTTTTTTCCACACTTTCTATGAAAATTCTAAACATTTAATTAATTTATCAATGTTATATAAAGGAGAAGCTTGCAAAAGCCTGCAAAGAGAAAGTATTAATGCTTTTAAATATTTTTTTCCTTACTTTTCCTGTGAAAAATCTAAATATTTCAATAAAAAATGAATTAAATTTTATTTTATTTTCGAAATTTAATATTTAAGATGTTTTTATCGAACCTCCTGTACAGTTAGCGCAGTTAAAAATTAATGTAAAATATGAACAGATATAACAGTAATAGTTATCAAAAAGATTTTTTTAATTATCGCTAAAAATGTAAAAGATATGATGATTTAAATGACTTAAAACTCCATGGGAAAGATATAAAGCGTCCGGCGCCTTCACATATCTAACACGGGGAGACATCAGTTTGCCTCTTTTAATTGTTTATTTTCTAAGCTATTTTTACAAAAAATTACACATTCATAAAAGACGTAATTACGAATTGATTGATGTAAATTTCAAATTTTTATCACTTCCGGTTTAACCGGAAATGACACTAACCTTTGATTTTTAAAGGGCAACCTATAAATATTTTTACTTTTTTTAATTCCTCAGGTTAATCTTACTGTAAAAACCACGTTAAAAGTTTATTTTAATTTCAAGATAAATATATTCCATTTATTACTACTTAGAAGATTAGAAATTATTGTTTTTTATGCTAAAAAACGATGGTTTTTCGCTTTTCTTCATTGAAGAGATCATTGTTAGTTTAAAATACAAGTTTTTTATTTAATTATTAACCGTCTATTTGTAATCTATGCTTATTCAAGTTGTTTATTAAAAAACAAATTAATTTTACCTAAGTTTTCCTATGAAAACTCTGAATATTTAACGAAAAATCACAACTATCATTCCTGTATTATTTTTTTAAGATTTTTTCTCGATGCCCCTGTATAATTAGCACAGTAAATAATTTATGTAAAATATGCGCAGACATCTCAGTAATAATTTTCAAAAAGAATTATTTAATTATCTTTAAAAATGTAAAAGTTATAACGATTTTAATGACTTAAAACTCCATGGAAATGATATAAAGCGTCCGGCGCCTTCACATACCTAACACAGGGAGACATCAATTTACCTCTTTCACTTGTTTATTTGCTAAGATATTTTCATAAAAAATTATATTTTTATAAAAGACGTAATTACGAATTGATTGATGTAAATTTCAATTTTTTGCTACTTCCGGTTTAACCGGAAATGACCATAACTTTTGATTTTTAAATGGCAACCCATAGTAATTTTAACTTTTTTGAATTTCTCAGGTCATTCTTCGTGTAAAAACACGTTAAAAGTTAAGTTTTATTATTTAAATTAGAAGAAAAAAATATTTATAAATAGTTGTTGCTGATGACTAAATGAAAAATATTAAAAAAAAAATTAAATTTCTTTCAAGTTAATAAATTCAAATAAATTGAATATGAAAACCGTATCAAACCAATCGTTTTATGAACTTTTAAATAGAGTAATGTTTGATAAATTTAATAAATTTAAAAAGAATCTGTTTCTTTGAAAGTTTGTTGAAAGAAAATGCAAAAAGAAAAAGAGAAAAAAATTCTACAGACGTCTAAGCTGCCAAACAATACGACGATTCTTTACAAAAAATGATTCGCCGATAAAATTCCGCTATTCGAACGAAATTATGTTCGCTTTTGGCTACTAGGTAGGAAAAAAGCTCCCTCAATGGTATATCGATAAAGGAAATGAATTTTTCCTGCGTCGAATAGGAAGAAAATTACTTCGCGGTTTCATATAGGTATATTATATCATTACTTGGCGCTTGTCTCCGTCATTTATTCAGACGCTCATTCGGAAAATGCCTTTATTCAATTTGAAATCTTTTCCCATTTTTTCTACTTCTACACCAAACCAAATAATGAAATAAAATAAAAGAGCGATAAATAGATTTCTCATTTTATGTCGTAGCATTGATTGCACGAAATTTCCAACGAATCTCATCATTCTGCAACTACTTTTTGCTTATCTTTCTTCTTTGGGAAATAAAAAATCGCTTTTCGTGCGCCGGCACATATAATGAATTATTAAACCGAGGAGCAAAAGCTGACAAATAGAAAGAAAAAAAAAATTGAAAATCGCCGCGTGGGAAAATATGACTGACGTCATTTAACGGAATTGATTTAAATTATGTTTGTGAAAGAGTGTGCTGCGCGCCGTCGGCAAATCGAATAAAAATTTATTTCGCCCGAGATTTCTCTGCATGAGCAGTTTTTCCCTTGCGCGCAATTACACAACGATAACGTATCTCTTCTTCTTCTTCGTCTTGTCTTCTTCTGGTCTTCTTCTGCTTCTGCTTGCTCTTCACTAGTGTCGCGCGGCGAATTCTTTTGATGGAATATACCTTCATTGCAAATTTGCGTCCACTTAGGGCGGCCCATGCATAATTCATGTCGAAAATTGTTAATGGTTGCATAAAGACAATAGAAATCGTTTCGCGGATGCCTTATTCTTCCTCTCTTCTTGCGCGCAGACCACCGCCGAGGAGCAGAGAAATCAGTTTTTTGCCTCTAAGGCGGGCGTGTGGTGCGTAAGAAACGATGCCTGAGCTGAGATTATGCAAATCCCTCTATAGCATCGCCGCGGCGCGAGCAATAAAAAAGCGGCATTTCGAACGCCAACGAAATTTTCGACTGCGTGATTTGATAAAAATGGCAGTCGAGCATTTATTGTAATTTTTTTCTTTCCTTTCTTTCTCTTTCTTTGGAAATCTGCTAATATTAAGCTAATATTAAATAGCTTTAACTATTAAATCCAATTTAACTACTTTTTTTTTTATGGATGATTCCTTTGTATTTTTTCTTTGATTGTTTTTAATTTTATCTTAATTTAAAAGCTTTTCATTTAATTGCAAACAAAGCTAGAAGACAATTTTATTAAATTACAAAGGTTTTTTCTTTATAGAATTAATTTTTATCTTATAAAAGAATGATTTTTTTTATAGAATTTATTTATTCAATACTTTCATAACTAAGTATTTGACTTTATCAGAAATTAATGAAATAAATTTACTCGTAGCAAAGAATAAAAAAGAACAGCTTGCCGAGGAATATTAAATATTAATAATAAACTTGCCGTTGGGTCATCCACTGAAGTTTATTCTTGAAATAGTTTATTTATTTATTTATTAATTCATTAAAAGGAAAGGCGATAAATCAATATTACTTTTTACAAGACTTAAATTGAACATAAAGTAGACTTTTACAGTTTGCGTTATTTGAGTCTTGTTTTTTTTATTTTTTTTCTTTCTCTTTAAATTATTATTTTTTATTTGATTAATTTATTTTTTATTTTTAAAAGTTCCCATGGATAGCTTTATGTTTTTAAATAGTTAACTTTAGCTGTCAACTTACAGAATTACAATTTATAAGAATAAATCAGCAGTCAATAAGTCAACTTTAAAATATTACTTTGATTCTTTTCTAATTTGGTAAAATTTGAAAGCAAAACGAAAAATGGTTTTCCTATATATTTAATTATGACATAATAACTTTTGGATGATTTTTTTTTTAATAGAAATGACTCATAAATAAGACTTTTCTTACTGAAATCACTTGAAATTTGATTTTTCAAATTTTATTTAAAATTATTTAAAATAAATCAATTTTATCTAAAAATAGGATAATATTAATTTCAATATATTTTTTTGTATTATTGATACAAATAATTTTTTTGCAAAAGTTAAACTCAAATGAAAAAAAAAAAAGTTTTAAGAAACATTTCTTGCTAAAATCAAACTTAAAAATTTTGTTTCTACTTCTATTTAAAACTTTTATCGAATTTTCCTATTAAAAGTAAATAATTTTCTTATATTTTCGCAATATTTTAATGAAAAAAAGGGATTTAAAATTTACAAATAAAAAACAAAATACTTTGAAAGGACACTAAGCCAATAAGTTAAAAAAAAGAACAAACTTAATAAAAACAAATTACCAAATCTTATTTTCTTTAGCAAGAAAAAAAAAACATTATAAAAGAGATTAAAACTGTCTGTACGGTAAAAACAAAATTAACGTCAATTATAATTAAAAATGGCAAGAATGGATAGGCAAAGAACGAACAGCGTGAACATCGTGCAAATTTTTGCCGCTGCTTTATAAGAAAATCTATTCGCATCCATCCTATCTATCTATATATCTATATATATATATACTAAGAGTATATATATACAACAAGTGCGAGCGCTTAAATTAATTGAGGGGTGTTTCCTAAAAAACCGTTTGCTTGTTAGCGCCATACGACAAAAGAAGATTAATTTATCAAGAGTCGCTGGGCTTGCTGGCCGGGCGCCGCTGCACCAGAGAAAAAAAAAACATAATTAAGTTATGTGACAAGCCTTCTTACAAGGGCGAAAACTTTTCCGAAGGAAAATGCGAAAAGGCGGCGGTCATATCAAATGTCAAACGCAAATTATTTCACTTTTATAATTCTCGAAATGTTTTTTTGTTTAACTTTAAAATCATTTCTTTTTTCGTTTCCTTTTAATAAAAAGATTTTAATTAATTACGAATTTTTATGTTGTTTATTTGACTCTTCTTTAATTGCTGTAATAAATACGAGTATATCATTAAAAGAAAAACTTTTTTATTCAGAAATAAGTTTTGTTTTCATTAAAGAAGAAAATTAATTAAAAATTTTGATTGTTTTTTTTTTTAAATGCTTTTACAAATTTAAATACTTTATTTTTAAATATGATGTCATATTATGTAAAATATGATAATAAAGTGAGTTTTGCAGCTGGAAAAAGTGAGTTTAATTAAAGTTTTAATTGGAAGCGAACTCTTACGCGAGTAAAAATTAAAACGAAATTTGCTTTTGTCGTGTCACAAGTGAAATTCCATTAAGATAAATTACTGAAGATTCCGAGCCCATTAAACATTGCTCGAATTTCGAAGCTTTGGAACTTTTGGTTTTTTATTTATATATTTAAAAACACACAAAAAATTGTAAAAAGTAATCATCAGAAAATTAATTTTCATCTGCAACATTACAAAAAACATAAAATTAAATAAATTATAAATAAAACATATTACAATTGCAGAATTAAATATTCTGGCTTAAAATGAAAAACAAATAAACCTGATTTATCTGAAAATTACAATGTCCACTGAAAAAGAAGAAAAAAAAAAATCGAAAAAACAAAGAAACTTCTCTATTCAGCGGTTTCAATAGTGACATCGGCTATGCTGTTGTTTTTTTTTTTTTCGCCCTCTTCCTGCTAACGACATCTGATTCGCCACATTATTGTGATGTATTTGTTCGCAGTTGTTATCGGAAGTATTTTGTAGTTCGAACCGAGAACACACTTTTCCACGGAGCACAGTCTCGGCGGCAGGCGCACACACAAAGTAAGTAAGGAAAGAAGAGAAAACTGAGGGACGGTTTGGTTTTCTTCGAAAAGCGAAGTCGATCCATTCTGCCTCTCTCTTGTGCGGGGTAAACAATTTATTTTAGGGTCGGTAATAAAATGTTCAGTGAAGCAAAGATTGAGACAGAACGCTAACGATTGAAAAGACCGAACAAAGCTCTTTTCTATATGCAGACAATTCATAACTCTAATTCTAGACTTTATTTGCGAACTCCATTTACTTGTTTCACTCTTTGTTTTCTTTTTTTTTTTTTTTAGCTTTATTTCATTTTTTTTATTTGTCTAGCAACATTTAAATATTAAAAAATTCACCAAATAGAAGTAAAAAACAAAAATCAATAAAACTGACAAATAAGAAAACAATAAATTAAACATAAAAATAATGTCAAAATTTGATTTCAGTGTTTCGCATCACTTAGAACATCCTGGAAACTAATTTTGTATTTAGCGACCGCCGACAGTGTGCCTGTGTGCCTGTTTACCAAACACGATCGATGATAATCTATTGTCTGAAC
Organism: Holobus sp. GC000080; assembly: GCA_030556065.1. Lineage (NCBI taxonomy): Eukaryota > Metazoa > Arthropoda > Insecta > Coleoptera > Staphylinidae > Holobus > Holobus sp. GC000080. The sequence continues at coordinate 16,861 of JASKGO010008201.1, read as the reverse complement.
AACTAATTATCTGTAACCACGACACAAGTTTGTGCTAATTAATAATTAGAAGATCCCAGTGAGTTGAAAACAGCAATTTAATTTGCACCAACGGTTCTACATCTTTATTATATCAATTATTATTAATATACATAATTATGTAAAGGATATATTCGTAGCATGTAATGTACATATAGGCGTTAAATAATTATAATTAATTATTATAGATGGAGGAAAAGGATTTTGTTTCTTTTGTTTGATTGTAAAATTCGCAGTTAGAGTTTTCTTGAATTTGCTGTGAAAATGATCTTTAGTAAGAACTGTTATAAAATTAAGTTTTTTATAATATACAATTTTCTTTTTTTTTCTTCTAAATTCTTCTTAAAAAAAAAAAAAAGAAAATATAAATATTTTTTTAAAATATTACTTTTTAATAATTTTTCTCGAACTCCCTGTATAATTACCGCAGTAAATAATTAATGTTAAATATGCGCAGATATAACAAAAGTTGCTATCAAAAAGAATTATTGAATTATCTTTAAAAATGTAAAAGTTATGATCATTTAAAAGACTTGAAACTCCATGGAAAAGATATAAAGGGTCCGGCGCCTTCACATACCTAACATAGGGAGACATCAATTTACCTCTTTCACTTGTTTATTTGCTAAGATATTTTTATAAAAATTTACTCAATTATAAAAGATGTAATTGCGAATTGATTGATGTAAATTTCAATTTTTTAGCACTTCCGGTTTAGCCGCAAATGAACTAAATTTGTGATTTTCAAATAACTTACATTATATTTTAATTCTTTTTTGAATTCCTCTGGTAATTTTTAGTCTAGAAACAAGTTTTTGATAAAAAAAAATATTAAATTAATTAATAAAAAATATTAAATTGCAAAATTGAAATTTAAAAAACTACAATTGAAAACGTGAATTTCCCGGCGCCTTCATACAGTTAAAACAGACATTTAACAGCAAAATAAAGATGTAATTTATAAATTTACGTAAAAAAAAATTTAATTAACAAAAAATTTAAATGTAAAACAATACTGATAACTCTTGATTGTACAGCAAAACCGGTTAGCAAATAATTTATTTGCCCATCCATCAAAAATGGTGAAGTGGTGTCAATAAAAAAATACAAAAAAAAAAGGAAAAATTATATGAGAAGAATAAAAGCACTACTAGAATTGGGAATAATGGAGATAATGGAGATGGATAGAGATAGATAGAGAGATGTAGAGGAAGAGAGTAAAAGTATTTATCGGTTGGGTGTGTGGACGTTGATAAAAATCTGCGTTCTGCGTTCTCTCAACTATACAGCACCTATCTATCCTATAGTGTGGATAGTATTGAAAGAGAGCGCCATATGAAGAGCGGGGCTCTTCTGTGTTCGCTATTATGGTCTCTGGCGCTGATGTAACAATGACATGAGTGGAATGTGTTCCTGACACTACATTAATATTTCAGTTGATAAAGCCTCCAAACATCCAAACACACGCGCACAAGCGACGCCAACGCAATGCCAAAGCAACGCAAAGCGCAAAACTACAAAGTTACTCAACTTAGTTACCCTTACTTAAAGTTATTATTATTCAAGTTACATTTGACGAGTGTTGTCAATATGTCAGCCCGAGTCAGCCAGTCAGCCAATTTCAGCGATGGACAAATTGCCAAGCAGTAAATTAGAGCTAAATTAATAATTATTAATAATAATTTTCTTAAATAAAATTAATTTAAAATTAAATTAATTTAAAATTAAATTAAAATAATTTCTAAATTTGTAGGTTTTATTCTTAATTAAAAAAAAAGTTATAATAAAATTGAAACACATAAATATGCAGTGCAATATAAAAAAAATAGCAATAAATAAATCTAAAATATATAGAGATAAGATAAATGTTAACAATGCCACTTGAAGATAAATGGGGCAAGTTTTAGTTCACTCAACTTTTTTAACTTTGTTTTTTTGTTTGTTTTTGTTTCTGTTTAGATTTTCTCGGCGGAAACTGCGAAATTTGATTTGGAAGCAAATCAAACAGGTCATCGATTATTTTTTATTTTTTTTTATTTTAATAAAATAAAATAATTAATAATATAAAGATGGCCTTCACAAGCAATTTAACAACTAAAGACTTTTAAATAAATTTTAGAAAAATCAGACTTTTCAATTTGCAAAATAATTTAATTATTATTTAAAAGCAAGCACAAAAAAAAAATAAATAAATGGTAAATTAAATTTGTTAATTACACATATCGAGAATGCCGTTAAAATTAAAAGCCATTCATCACGGTCGACAAAATGTTGCCGGAAAGTTTACAGTTGTCTTTTTAGGTGGAAAGTTTCTTTGCGAAAGTTATTTTAATTAAGCGCCGAGCAAATAAGGAAGGAAGAGAGGAAGATTCCTACTAAAAAGATTTCCTCAAACACACACACACAGCGAGAGAGAGAGAGAAGAGCAAAGTATAAGGAAGAGATTGTTTGCAACCAATTTCCATTTAAATTGGTTGTCTAATTATAGAATTTCAGCATTTTCCACCGCCGCGCCGCGCGGAAAATTCTAAATAAGAGTAGTGGATCGGAATGCTTAAAAGCCGAAAAGTCTAGCGAAGAGATTGCTTTTTTCCCCTTTTCTTTTTACATTTTTTATTTTATTTTATATATTTTTTTTTTCTCGAGCCTTGCTATCCCCGTACTACCCGTTGGGTCGCGCACACTTGAAAATTCTATTTTTTCGGCCCTTTGATAAGTGGGAAAATGCGTGCGGCATGGAATTTACTTTATGACATAATAAACAAGCCGCTGATTTAATAAGATTAAGTCGTAAAAGTTGACGGCGAGCAATGGGAAGCAACGCTGCTAAGGGTAAGCAGAAGCAACGGCAACGGCAACGGCTTATAACCGAATGATGTTATGAAAATGAAGGTTAAATTAAATTCATATTGGCATTACGCTTTCAATACAATACACATGCCTCGAAATTTAATTTCAAAATATAGTATACACTTTTTTATTATCATTATTATTAAAAAATTTTTATATTTTTTATTATGTTATGAATTATTGGGCTGTAATAAAATTGAGATGTTTTAGTATTCATTGTTTTGCCCTTAAATTACTTTTTATGTTACTTTACATAAAAAAACTGGATTGATTTTTAGCTTTTTTTCTCTTCGATAATCAATTTAAAAGCTTTGTTCTTTTAATTTTCTTTATTTTTTTGTTTTGTTTCTAATTTTACCGGAATTAATCATTAATACTTTTCTACTTCTAATGAACAAAAAAAAGCAATAAATTTAATAGAAACATTTCTAAAAATAGTTCTTGTGGACACTTATTATTATTAATAGTACTTATTTCACCTAAAAAATATTTTGTTTCTGTTTTAATTGTTTCGACTTATAATTTTTTCTATAATTTTTATTATTTCCTGTTTAACCGGCAGCAGATAGAAATAAATTTTTATTTCCATTGAACAAATAAATTAAATAAATTTAATTAAAAAAATTCCCAATGAATATATAAAATGGAATAAAATAGAGACAATCCTAAAATGTCTTTTAAAAAATAATATTGACTTATCTGTTCTTCTTTTAATAAATTAATAAATTTTTTAAAGTATGAATGACCCTGAGGCAAGTTTATTTTTAATATTTAATATTCCTCGGCAAGCTGTTATTTTTTTTTTCTTTGCTACGTGTAAAATTAATTTTATTTTAATTTTTAATAAAGTCAAATACTTAGTTATTGAAGCATTTTATAAATAAATTCTATAAAAAAAAAACATTCTTTTATAAGATAAAATTGTCATTTAGATAAAAAAGAATTTAATTAATTAATTAATTTAAAATATTTATTGTGTACTTTTTAAATAAAAATTTTATTGGGAAATAATTTATACCAATTTATTCGTCTTCCAATAATATTGTTTGTTTTTCATACATATTTCAAAGATTTTAAATTATTTAATTTATAGTTTTTTGTAATAAAAAATTTTCATTTAGAAAAATTTACAAAAAAATAGAAAAACAATAAGACAAAGCAATAAATTAACTAATTTTCTAATTTATAAGCAGTTGTTTATTATGAATTATTAACTCATAAACTTTAGGCCAAGATAAATTATTATTATAAGCTGAGAAAAAATAGAAAGCTGTAAGTTAATTAATTACAAATTCGCTTCGATGGTTTTATGACTGCAATTCCATAAATTAGGACTGTTTTTTTGTTAGAAAAGCCATTTGGGGCTCACTAAGAAATGTATTATTACAGGATAATCAAATAAATGGATATTTTTACTTAGTTTTTCTATTAGTATTGTTCAGAAAAAAATATTTGTTTTTCAATATATTTCAATATTTCAATATAAAGCCTTATTATAAATTTAAAATTTATTGAAATTTATTTAAAGTATTTAATATTAGAAAAACAAAAGAAAAAATTAAAAATTAATAAAGCAATTAATGAGTTTTTAACAATTATAACTATAAATTTAACCGAATGATTAAATTTATAGCATTAAACTTTAGAACTGAACACTGAACTATACGATTCGTCAAGGATGAAAGTTTGCAAGATAATAAAATCAAAATTTATTCAGCTTTTGTACATCATGCATCGCAAAGTTTCGATTTAAAATTGGGCACCGATAAATCATGTCCCTCTCTTTGATGCCTCATAAGCCCGTCAGACTCCTCTGGTAATAAATTATTTAGCGACGCTTGGAAATTTTATCGTTTGTGAAGAATATTAATAGACGCAAATGTTATTCTTTACATTTTTTTTTCTTTTTCTTTTTTTTTAGATTTGTGTAAAAATTTCTTTATTTTTATTACTTTTTTTAAATTTTATTTTACATTAGTTCTATTTTATTATTTTATATATTTATTTTAACTTTATTTTAATTTTTGAATTAAAAACTAGTAAAGTTCCCCTTTTTTTATTTTCTGCAAAAATAATATTTTATTTTGACTTAAATACGATTAAATAAAAGCGGGCGAAATGTTTTAAGGGAAAAAAAAGCTGATATATTTTCCATGGAGCACATTCCTGAGAAGTATTGTCATAAAATGGGGGATAAAAAATGTACGAGACGAGTCTGCTGGCTATGCGGTGTGAAAGAAATAAATTAAAACGGCTAACCGGGAAAATGCGCCACTAAGAAGCGTCTTTTCGCTACACGCAATTCCTTTTTCTTTTACTTTTTTTTATCTTTTATTTTTTGTTTAAAGTAAGAATAGAAATATAGAATAAAAATAATTTCTTATTGCTATAAAAAATTAATTTAAAATTTAAATTTCAATTAATTTCACCACTGATTTTATAATATTTTTTTTTTTTTGAAAATTATTTACAAATTTTATTGCTTTGTTTTTAAAAGTTGTAGTGAAAAATACAAATAGTTTATTAATTAAAAATAAAAATAATTAAAAAAAATGAAGGTTTTGTTTTCAATACCTTTGGTTTTAAATGCATTTCAAACTTTTATTCAGCAGTTTTAATTAAAATAAACCTAAAAAACGAAAACAAAAAAATCCAATAGCAGCGCAACTGAACAATAAAACTCGTTATTTATAAGGCCATTATTTTAAGTTGGCCAATTAGAGCTTGATAACTACATAACGAGCTGGAAACAAGCATCAGCAATGGCAATATCATAATGTCACTTGAACAGTGTCATGCGTCGAGTGCGCCATATCGTTTGAATTTTGCTCCTGCTTTTGCTTTGCTTTTCAATGCATATGCGTTAATTAAATTGCAAATTCGCTGAACGTGACTTTTTGCAAATACTTGCACTTAAAAATTGTATTTTATGTTATGGTCGTTTCTGTTTAGCTGTTTGCCATTTAGGGGAAGAGCAAACAGGAAAAGTGATGTTAAAATTTGTACAAAAAAGAAGAAAAAAGGAGAAAAAAAGGAGAAAAAGCTAGAAGAACAGCTTATGAGTTTAATATCATTAGCTGGAGTTTACTTTATATAGGCGAACTATTATGTCGGATTACATTTTACAAGCTTTGCACTGAACGTCGTTTTCCCCCGCCGATGCTTTCCGGTGCTTTCCACTGCTATAATGCAGTACTACTACCTAATACTGTACCGAAAGGTAATTTGAACAATTGCCCTAAAGCTATGGCCGTTACATAAACTTTTCTTAATTGCGTTTCTAACAATTGACACTTTTTTCGCGACAATTTTCCAGCGAATTTACCACTTGGGGATGCTGGATCCTTTTCGATTGTTAACTTCTCAGCTGTTTAAATGTTTAAAATTTATTTCCGGAAAACCGGAAAGACAAAAATTAAATTTTATATTTGATTTTGATAAAGGATAATGTGCTTTATTATATAATAGTGAAAATTTAGAAATTTAATTAGTGATTTTTGAGAAAATTTGATTTTTTTGCACTTGCTTTAGAAATTGATACAATGTACTGAAAAATTATTTCCGGAGAACCGGAAAGACAAAAATTTTATTTTATTTTTTATTTCGATAAAGAATAATGTGCTCCACATAATGCAGGTAAAAATTAAAAAATCAAAATGTTAATTTTTAATTTAAATAACTTTTACGTTGTAGTCGCTTTTCATATATTATGAAAATGGGCGCCTCGCATCTAAAATTTATTTCCCGATAACAAAAAAAGATATAGATGAAAATTTCTTTTTGATTTAGATAAAGAATAATATTCTCTATAAAATAATAGTAAAAATTAAAATATCCAAGAGGTCACTTTTGAGAAAAGTTGACTTAAATGAGATATTTCTAGTACATAACGCTACAAGCGGGGACGCCGTGCACTTAAACATTATTTCCGGAAAAGCGGAAAGATAAAAATATTATTTTCTATTGCATTTTGATAAAGGACAATATATTCTATAAGTTAATAGTAAAAATTTAATTATGCAATAAGTGGACTTTGATAAAAATTGACTTCTTTGTTGTACTCACTGTTTATGGCCTACAAAAATGGAAACCGCGAACTTAAAACACATTTCCGGAAAACAAAAGAGATATAAATAAAGTTAAATTATTGATTTTGATAAACAATAATATGCTCTATAAAATAGGAGCAAAAATTAAAAAATCAAATGAGTGACTTTTGATAAAAAATGACTTCTTTATTGCGCTCGATTTTTAATATATTATAAAATTGTATGCCGCGCATCTTAAACTAATTTCCCGATAACAAAAAAAGACATAGATGAAATTTTCTTTTTGATTTAGATAAAGAATAATATTCTCTATAAAATAATAATAAAAATTAAAAAATCCAAGTGGTCACTTTTGAGAAAAGTTTACTTAAATGAGGTGCTTCTTGTACATAACGCTACAAGCGGGGATACCGTGCACTTAAACATAATTTTCGGAAAATTGAAAAGATTTAAATGATATTTTCTTTGCTATTTTGATAAAAGACAATATATTCTATAAAGTGATAGGAAAAATTAAACAAATACACGAGAATTTAATGAGTGACTTTATTTGGATTTTTTTAATACGAAAAAGTCCATACACGCAAACAAAAATCATTAAAACTATTTTTTTTTTTTCTATTTTTCATTCATTTTATATTTATCTGTAAATATTTATTATTATTTTTGCTTTAAAACAGAAACTCCGAACTTAAGCAAAAATATTTCTGTCTGTAAATGCAAATTGAAAACTTTGCACATTGTTTAAAATGAATTCAATTCAATTCAAAAGAAAGCTGTGATTAAAGTAAAATCTGATTTTAATTATGTATCACTATACTCGCAGTTAATTAAAAGCTTAAAAATAACAAATTGTGGGGAATATTGATTATTATTACGATGTGTTCTATGCAGTCTGCATATACATAGATACGAGTATATCGTAGAATGGATAGAAACCGAAATGGCGAAATGTAATTCGTGTTTGGTATGCACGTTGTAGTTGATTGTGCGTGATACACATTGGAAGCTCCAAATCAGTATCAATATACATAAATTTTCGGTATTCCTATCTGGATTTATCGCATTGATTAATACTGATGAATTGGAAATTTGCAATTGCGCCATATTTGTGACTCGAATAAAAAGCTCCATATCGCTGCTCCATATAATACAGCTTCAAAAAAAAAAAATCTCCATCAATAATTTTATCTGCAAAATATTTAAATAAAAAATTTAAAATTACCAAAAAAAGGAAAATAAAAGCTTAAAACTTAAAAAAAAATTAAATTTAAAATTAAATAAAAAATAATTGCTTGAAATTAACAGAAAAAGGTATATTTTTTTTAAGTATTGCGAAACAAAGGGATAGGTACTTTGTTGACAAATGAGAAGTTTCTTTGTCCTGCTCAGCTTCTCACTCTTGCGGATCATCGTTCCCTCGTTCTCCATCATTCGGCAAAATTAAACTTTTCACGTTGCTAATTTAATTTTATATGACATTTTTCATTTCCTCCACCATCTGATGAATTTGCCATTGTACTAACGGAAATTAAACTCCGCAAGTTCCATTTGAAACTGTCTGTCCCATTACTCCCTTTACTCTCTCTCTCTATTATAATATTAAGTATAGCTAGTTGCTGTTGCTGGTGGCGCGCTTAACATAAAAATTAGTTTACTGCCTTTGCTGCTGCATGCTGCTGCAGCAGTGAATGTAAAAAATGCGAAATTAGTTAATTTTCTGCTCATTGACCGTAAATTCTTTTATTGCTTCGCTTTTTATTATGCATTTTGCGATCGCTCGCCTTTTTTTTTTTTTTTTAGTAATAAACGCGGCCTCTGAGATGAAATTTAATTATTAGTTTTTGCATTTATTTTTGTTTCTTATTTTTAAATAGTTTCTTCTATATTGAAACTTATAATTAAAGTAATAATTAGTTTCTTAAAAGTGGTTTATTAGAAATAAATATCAAAAGTTATTTGAGGAGTATTAAACGGAAATGCGAAAATATTATTGCAAAAAAAAAACTAAGTGGAAAATAATAGCAATGAAACAGTAAAGAAAAATTAATTTCTTATTCTTTATTTTTCTCCTATAATCTACTCACTATCAGTCAAAAAAAATATAAAAATAAAATAAAAAATTTGATTTTTTTGCACTTGCTTTAGAAATTAATACAATGTACTTAAAAATTATTTCCGGAAAACCGGAAAGACAAAAATTTTATTTTATTTTTTATTTTGATAAGGAGTAATATGGTCCACATAATGCAGGTAAAAATTAAAAAATCAAAATGTTAATTTTTAATTAAAATGACTATTACGTTGTAGTTGCTTTTCATTTACTATAAAATTGGGCGCCTCGCATCTAAAATTTATTTCCCGATAACAAAAAAAAGACATAGAGGAAATTTTCTTTTTGATTTAGATAAAGAATAATATTCTTTATAAAATAAGAGTGAAAATTAATAAATCAAAGTGGTCACTTTTGAGAAAAGTTGACATAAATGAGGTACTTCTTGTACATAACGCTACAAGCGGGGACGCCGTGCACTTAAACATTATTTCCGGAAAAGCGGAAAGATATAAATAATATTTTCTATTGCATTTTGATAAAGGACAATATATTCTATAAATTAATAGTAAAAATTTAAATATACAATTAGTGGATTTCGATAAAAATTGACTTCTTTGTTGAACTCACTGTTTACGGTCTACAAAAATAAAAATATAAAAATAATAATATAAGGTCGATAGCCTAGTAAATAATAAATAAATAAATAAATAAAATAAAAAATGTAATTCTAAATTAAAAAAAAGAAAGCATTTTTTGCTATTGTTTTTGTTTTTATTTAAATTTAAATATAAAAAAATGGTACTTCGATTATTAAAAAGAATATATTTTTAAAATACTCTCATCACGTACCTTTGATCTTGTTGAAATCATTGAAATCTGTTCAGACATACGAAGACAATGGCCAATTCCTCAGGGTACCAAAGAGTGTCTTTGGGCATGCAGTGGATGATGATTTTGTTGATTTAAAAACGTTTGAGGAGTGTTTTGCATCACATTGCTTCACTTCACTTCACTTCAGTTAATGAAAAGTCTTGCAACTGCTAATGCAAAATGTTTGATTATTAAGGCTTTACTTTATTTCGATTTGAAATACAAAAACTCATTAAAAACCATAAGATATTTAACCGAAATTTATGTCTTGCTTGTTTCGCGATCACTTGCTGACTGTTCTGTTTAGTCATCTCCCACTATGCTCAGCACTCACACGTGGTTCTTATTTTTTTTGCATTTTTCATAACAATAACATTCAAATGTTGTTTTTTTTATTGTGAGGAATTTTGTTTTGTTGCATTTACAATTGCAATTTTAATTAATTATTAATTAAAAATATCATTATAAATTTAGGGGTCTTTTTAAATACACGGTGACACATTTTTTTTTTGTAAATTCCATTTTATTGTAGCTACAATTGCAATTTGAAATAATTTTAAGTATCATTTTTAAATTTATATAGTTTTTAACATACAGGAAGACCCAGAAAAGTAGCTCACAACTTTAATTCCTTTATTTAGCAGTTTATTTTTATGAAATTTTTCTCAATTTATATAAAATAAATTATTTTATATGGATTAAAGTAAATTAAAATTTTATTATTCGTCCGATTTAATCGGAAATAACCGAATTTTGAATTTTTAAATTACATTCCTTCTTTTTATTACTCTTTTGGAATCATTCGTTCAATTTTCTAGTATAAAAACTTTCTAATTTAATAATTTTTAATTTAAAAAAAATATACCAATGATTTTATTTTCTCGAATTGAAATGGAAAATTCAGACAAGAAATAAAAACTTCCTTGGAAATTGTTTGACTCATATAGAAAAATAAGAAAATAAAGCTGCTAATATGCAGTGGAACAAAGCTGTAAAACATATGTAGCAACCGATGTAGAGGAAATTGATTACAGGCGCAAAAAAGATTAGAGAGAAACTTTTAATGTTTTGCAACAACGGGGGCAAACCATAACATTTTATCCCTTTCATAACAAAAGCGCTACATTAATTGAAACTGTAAACTTCTCGTAATCGTTCGTATAAAAGCAAATATTCCGCATCAACTAATTGGCAACAATAGCTCTTGCTGCTCTTTCCTTCGAACTGAAAGCTGAAAGTATTTCTTCGCACATATCTACACACACACACACACACACACAGAACACACAGAGAGAACACACTGCTTAGCAAACATTCATCATGTTCAGAAGCCTTCACAATAACAATAAAGACTATCAATTCCCTCTATTGGAAACGCTTTCAATACATTTTTCTTATTCTTATGTTATTTGCTGAATATACAGGGACATTAAATGCTTTCATTATTATTACCGTTATTAATACTTAAAAAAAAAATTGCAAATTTTATTAATTTTTTTATTTAATATGTAATAATAATAATGTAATTTAAGATCGGTAATAATAATAATTAAAAATTTATTTTTTTATCCATGAACATAATTTTTAGCAAATAATTTAATACCTAATGAAGTAATTTATTAAAAAACATTTAAAAAAGTTTATAAATAAATAAAAATAAAAAAAATTGGAATGGTGTTTCAGATGGTTTTACCTCAATTTCACCTCAATGTAAAACCAAATTCCAAAACTATAAACTAATTAAAACTAATAGGCAATTTGGAACTTGGATCGAGATTAACCCTTGAAACAAAACAAAATGTAAGCACACGTTAATTAGGGTAGGCATGCAGCAAATTTAAATTAACCAACTTTATACGTGTTGATTTAGCCACGTTTTCTGCTTGGTTAAGCTACCTCTTCATTTTAATCGTGCAAACTTTTATGAATTTAATAACATACCTTTGCATACCTATACAGGATGACACTTTCATTTCTTTATTTAGAGTTTTTTTTTTTGAAATTTTACATATTTAACATATTTAGATGAGAGTTATCTGGAATGATTAAAAAAAAGTTAATAATTCTTTAACCTTCTAGAATTAAATTCTTTAAAATTTAAAATTAATTTATGCGACAATCTAAGATATAAAAATTAATATAAAACATGTTTTTAGACTAAAAATGACCTGAGGAATCTTAAAAATGCAACAAAAATGTTGGTTTCCATTTAAAAATCACAAATTTTGTTCATTATCGGTAAAACCGGAAGTGATAAAAACTTGAAATTTACATCAATCGATTTGAAATTACGTCTTTTATAAATGTGTAATTTTTTATAAAAATATCTTAGCAAATAAACAAGTGAAAGAGGTAAATTGATGTTTTCCTGTGTTAGGTATGTGAAGGCGCCGTACGCTTTATATCTTTTCCATGGAGTTTCAAGTCATTTAAATCGTTATAACTTTTACATTTTTAAAGATAATTAAATAATTATTTTTGATAATTATTTCTGAGATGTCTGCGAATATTTTGCACAAATTATTTACTGTGCTAATTATACAGGGGCATCTAGAAAAATTCTTAAAAACTAATACTGTTTTGATTCTTCGTTAAATTTTCAGTTTTTTTATAGGAAAACTTAGGTAAAATTATTTTATTTTTTAATAAACAACTTAAATAAGCATTGATTAAATATAGACGGTTGATAATTAAATAAAAAACTTGTGTTTTAAACTAACAATGATCTCGTTAATGAAGAAAAACGAAAAACCATAGAGTTTTTTTAGCATAAAAAAGCATAAAAAACAACAATTTTTAATCTTCTAAGCAATAATAAATGGAAAATTATATTAATAAATATTCTAAAATAAATATGAAATATTTTCCGGAAAAAAAAATCAAACGGAAAATTAAAAATAAATAAAACAAGAAGCAAAAAAGGGTTAAAACAATAGTAATGTCACAATACGTGTGCGTTTTTTTGTTTGCTTCCTTTTTTTTTTTTTCAATTGATGTGCTGCACACATTTTCACCAAGAGAGAATAGAATAACCCGTAATGGCAAAAAATGCTAAACTTGCAGTGCTTTTGAGTTCTTTGCCGAGCGAGTGAAACGAATCAAGCGGCTTTTCCTATTTTCCGTTACCCCCCCGTTTTCTCTCCCTCAATCTCAGTCTCTCTCCCGCAGCATCCCCAAATCGGTTGATGCGGCAAGAACAACCAAATTTTTCCCGCAGCAACTCTATCGATTGCCCGAGCTTATCATTTCCTTTATGGTATACTATATAAATTTTTTTATTCATCGCTTTATTCCGTTAAAAGTTTCTTTTTTCCGCGAGCTGTATTATATGAAATATTTATTCATCAGATCAGTGTTTGCAAATCAATTTATTCACTTATCCAACTTTTCCTCTCCGTATTTCCATTGTGTTTACTTTGTATAAATATAAATACTTGTGCAATTTACAAATATATAACTTCAATATTGCGAGGAACAGACTTTATTTTTTGCGTTTCCTTCTGTTTTTACCAGCATGCTGCACGCGGAAAAACTTCCGGCAAATTGACTATACCAACAAAACTAATAAAAGAAACAAAGAAGATTTGGAACGAACAATTTGCCATCTTTTTTTTTTATTCAGTTTTTTTCCTATTTTTTGTTTGTTTTGTTTTTATATTGAAAATATAGTATAAAGACAGACTTCCGGGTGGAAGCATTTTGCGGAAGTTATTTTACATGCATTCGGCGTTAAAATGATAAATTGAATTTTCGCTAAGAGCTCGAAGAAATTATGCAAATAATTTCAGTAGTAATTGGAGGTCTTGCATAATTAATTAATGCATATCTCTGCGTTTAATTAAATAAGTTTGCTTATATAAATATCGTCTCTGTACATATAGTTCTATACATTTTCCGTTTCGGAATAAATTAACTTTTTTTTTTTTTTGGGTCTTTGGAGCTCTTCACAGCTCTTCACATTTTCGTTTAGAAAGTTTCCATATTAAAATATAAAAATATAATTAAAGTAAAAAAACAAGATGTCGAAAAACAAATGAAAAAAAAGAAGAAGAGAGAAAAAGGTAACCTATTGCTATTCTTGGCAGTTCTTTGGCGAAATGAAACTTTGTAAAATTCTTCTTGTTCTCCGCAATTCGACAGTTTTATTGAAGTAAACTTTTCGAGAATACTAATTGCGTTTCGAAGCTTTTTTCTTTTTGGAAATTGTGAATATAACGAATGCAAATACTTATTAATCCTATTCAGGGTGTCTTTTTTTGTATTTATTTGGTTGTTTTCATTGCGCAGGGAACAATTTTTTGTTTTTAGAACTTATATTTTACTTTTCTTATTTAAAATATTTTATATTATTTCTTATTTTAAATTATAGCTTTGAAATTTATTTTAATATTCTAATTTTTATAGAATTTTTTTAGAGAATAATATTATTTATCGAAATCATAAATAAAATTTTATTTTTGTCTTTTTGTTTTCCGAAAATAAGTTTTAAATCCACGGCGTCCATTTCTAGGGCGAATGCAATATTAACAGCAAATTTTCTCATAACTCCATAATTTATTTTTTTTTAATTTTTATTGTCAATTCATAGGACATATCAGTTATTATCAAAATCCAAAATAAAATTTCATCATTAATTTTCCGGTTTTCCGGTAATAATTTTTAAGTGCGCAGTGTTCGTTCTAGCAGCGTATGTATCGGAAGTGCTTCATATAATTCGACTTTTCTTCAAAGTTACCTCTTAGATTTTTTAAGTTTCACTATTATTTCATAAAAAATATTATTCTTTACGAAAATCAAATCAAAAAGAAAATTTAATCTACGACGGTTTTTGTATCCCAAAAATAAGTTTTCTTTCATTTCTACAGTAAATGAAAATTTAGTGCAAAATAAAAATCAATTTTTCTCAAAAGTTATACTTTTGATTTTTAAATTTTTAATCTTATTTTATAGAGAATATTATTCTTTATTAAAAGTAACTATAAAATTTCATTTATATCTTTTTTTATTTTCAGGAAATAAGTTTTAAGTGCGCGGTGTCCTCTCTTATAGCATTTGTACAAGTTGCGTCTCATTTATTTCGACTTTTCTCAAAAGTTTAATCTTTAATTTTTAAATTACTGCTTTTATTTCATTAAGCATATTATTCAAAATCAAAATCAGAAACAGTGTGTTTCCGGTTTCCTGGAAATAATTATTAAGTGCGCGATGTCCATTTCTAGTGCAAATGCAACATTTTAATGAAATTTTCTCAATCTCAAAAGTTACTAATTAAATTTTTAAATATCCAAGGTAAATTTAAAGAGTACATTATCGGTTATCAAAATCAAGAATAAAATTTTATAAATATCATTCCAAATTCTTGGAAATTACATTTGTCTAAAAAGAAAATATGGAAAGGAATAAATTTGAAATTTGAAATAAATAAAATTTAGTAATAATATTACAATATTATATTATATAAAAATAAAATCAAACAATTTAACTCTTAATAATGAAGTTGTTATAATAATAAACATCTAAACATTGTAAACAATTCGAAAATTGTAAATTCCAGCAAATAGTTTAATAACTTTAACTATGTATACAGAGCATAGTATCCAAAACAGCAGTAGATTGTATAGATATTTTAAATATTTATCCTGAGCAGAGTATAAACTCTCAATGCTGTTGTTATCTTTTTCCAAGAGGGAAAACTTTCCAGAATGGGATCGAATTTGCGGATGGAAAATATGTTTTTGTTTCGCCCTTAACAATAATAATAATTTTTAATACACCGCCGTCATAAAAGTGGATGACTGGAAAACTGGAAACTTTTCCGACTTGTTTTTCGCAAAAAGCCTCACACCATGCACACCACCCTATTCCTAAGTTTTCACATATTTCTTCTAATTACACGTTTTCCTTTTTCCTACACCAACCACTACGCCATCCTCTGGAACCGACCGAGCGACAGAGCGGCAGAGCGATAGAAAAACCGAAAGATTTACAGTTGGCAGTCGTAAAAACAGAAATTTCCATGGAGAAATTCCATGGTTAATTTTGCATCTATCTACATATAAATTTATTAATTTTAACGGCAAACTAAATAAAGTAATCTGTCGGGTTATTATTCGAATTTATGTTCGTCGTGTTCATCGTGTTCATCGTGTGCATTTATTACTATCCGACGAGTAATACGAGTTTTATGGTATTGGATTTATATAAAGCATGGAATCCATATATTGATTTTGTTTATATACTAACAGTATATTATATACATAGGTTTATATAATTAAACATTAAATAAAACATAAATTTAATTATTATTTTCTTTCGCAATTTTCAATTATTTTCAATCGATATTTTTACAAAACAACATTACTTTTATAATTTTCAAAAACAGTTTGATTTGATCTGGTTTGATCAGGTTGCATCAGAGGTTTTGATGAATTACCAGGATTAAATTGAAAACAAAAAAATCTGTTGAAAATAAATTCAATGGAATATTTTGCACCACTCATTTCGAGTTGTTACAACAAATGTTCTCTGTTTGCGCTTTGTGAAATATATTGTTAATCTCTCAGCTACTGCTACTGCTGCTGCTGCTGCTGCACATTCGGCAATTAATCATGCAATTTTGATTGGATGTATTTTGATTCAGTCACCAACACTTTTACCTACGTTAATTAATCATTTCAATTTGGTTTATTCGAAAGAATCGCGCATTTGCTTTTTTGTTTATTCGTGAATTTCATTTCGGTCCTTATAATTTCTAATTTAATCGGCAAAGCGATCCATTACTATAATTAAATTAAATTATTTTTTCATTTAAATCCGAAATTTATCGTTTCATTAACTTGGTATTAATTATAATCTTTAAAAAAAAAAAAAATTTTGAAATTCAGCAAAAATATTTCTGACAAGCCGGGCCCGTGGTCTAGTTGGTTCGAACTCCGGTTACTAAACCGAACGTCATGGGTTCGATCCCCACGGCCGGCAAGATATGGGTAGTGGTGTTTGGGTAGGCATCCCCATCACC
>JASKGO010008199.1:0-11051 GCA_030556065.1 Holobus sp. GC000080 | reverse complement strand
TGTCATATTAAATGTAGTTAAATGTATGCCTTTGGTAGAGAGAAAAGTTTCCTCGAGAATTGTCAAGTGCTGTCAGATTCTGCGCAACTTTAGGCAATCTTTCGCCGCGCGTACTGTACGTAATGGTTATTCGAAAGTACTGTGGTACAATAAATTATTACTCGAAAGAATAAGTCTTTTTTGCTTTTAATGTTGTTTTTTTTTTTACATATCTTTACAATATCCTTGACTGCTATAATTATTTTATACAAGGTCTCCCAATTTGAGTGGCCCATTAGATTATTATGGAAACAAGAAATTGCAAAGTTCTGAAACTTCGCATGATCCACTTTTTCGAAATGATCTACATTATTATTGACTTATTGTATTAGAACACTAGTACAACTTCCGGTTATACCGGAAGTAGCCATCAAATTCGTTATTTCGAATTGAATATCCCAATTTTTATTTCATATTTTAATTCCTTAGGGAAAATGCTATGGAAACCAGAAGACAAACACACCACGTCATAATAATGAAGGATACTTAGTGAAAAGCTATTCCTTCCTTAATATCTCGGAAAATAATTATATTTTAAAACTTTTTGCTTCAAACACGTTTGATGGATAATAAGAGAGAATATGATAAAAAAATTTAGAGTATCCATTTAAAAAAAAAATCAAGTTGTAACACTTTTTCGACCTCAAAGTTTACCTTCTCTTTGTGAAGACCCTGTATAAAAATAGTCTACATTAACACAAAAAACACATGGGCACACATCTTGATAAGGCAAACAAAAAAATCTGAAGTTGTCATCAAAAATGAGGAAGTTTTGAATTTTTTCTCATTACACCCAATTTTGGCAAAATAAGCGGAAATGAGTTGTAGCCGGAAAAGTTGACATGATACATAGGAACTTTTTTACAAAATCGTCTTTATTTTCCTAATCAAAATATGGGGTGCTCAATTTGAAATAACGAATTTGATGGCTACTTCCTGTGTAACCGGAAGTTGTACGAGTGTTCAAATACAACAGTAGTAGTAGTTACTGTATTTTTCTGTGCTTTGAGCACAGGGAGGCTATCGACCCGATGGTCCTTCTGCCATGGTGATGGGGATGCCTACCCAAACACCACTACCCATATCTTGCCGGCCGTGGGGCTCGAACCCATGACGTTCGGTATTGTAACCGAACCACTAAGCCACGGTCCCGGCTAAATAAATACAATAATAATGTAGATTATTTCGTAAAAGTGGATAATGCGAATTTCAGAACTCTGCAATTTCTAGTTTCCATAATAATTTAATAGGCCACCCAACTTGGGAGACCCTGTATAATTTCCTTTTTTAATTAAATATAGCTTGGTATGAACAAATAAAAATAAAATATTAATTTAATTGAATAAATCTTTACAACTTTTTTATTGTGTTCTCTGAAAATGTAACGCCACTGGTGATATGAATATATTTCAGGCGCTCGCACATTAATCAATTCGTGGCTCATTTGGCTTCCTAATTTGTCGGCGAGCTCCCGTTTTATCTATAGCGCCCATTCGGATTCTGCTCTGCATACAGTGGCAACCTTCTTAACGAGGTGCTAGACAGGCCGCACGTTTGAAGCTAATAAAATTAGTCGAACGAAGAGGCGAACTGCTCATTTGCCTACAACGCTCAAGCGCATCTCTAAATTATTATATCCACTCGAATAACTAACTGTCGCTAACTAGCAACAATCACATCAACGCCAATTACCTAACTGCTTATTTGTAGCTCCAACTTTTTTCCACTCTAAATTATAAATTTTATTTATAGATTCGCTCGCATCTCAATTTGTATCGAGCCACTACTTTTAATTGGTTCGTCAGAGACATTTTTGACTCGATATTAAATGAAACGTTAATTGGACCTATTTTTAAATTAACTTTTGGGTATAAAATCTAATTTCTTTAAAAAGTATAGTTAGTAATTAGTCCTAATTTTAAAGTTAAAAACAGTCCTTACGATTGTTGTTATCGTGAAATACCTCAAAAACAATACAAAAAGAACAAAGACCTAAATAAAACTTGTTGTACCTATATAATAATTGCATAATAATTTACATTTAATTACTTTGCATATCATCATCGATAACACTATTTGCCCGCTATTAATACATAAACAATAAGCGATGACGAAATTCTGATCGCCCGACGGCAGCAGCTTCGACCGCTATCCGCAAACAGGCGAAAAACGATGGAGTTTTTATTACGAATGCAGTATATGCAGCAGAGTGTGAAATTAAACGAACCCCATTTCATTTACGAATAATTAGATAGCTCGCGTCCAAATTGGCGAGAAGCCCATTGGTGCGCCGATCAACTTGGCTCAAGCCCATGGGGCGGCCTCACTCCGCCTCCGACTCGCTCAGACGTCACTCAGTCTGCGAGTGAACGAGCACAGCAGTTGTTTGTTGGCATCGCACGAATATCTGTTCTCTATCGGATGGTCGTCGTCGCGTTGGTGCGCAAATATGGAAGTTTCCGAGGACGGTAGTAATGCCAAGAACAATAACAATAACAATGTCGACAATGATAATGAGAACGGTACGCGATTGAAGAGTGTGCCGAAACCGTTTTCGATCGAGGCCTTAATGAGTGACTCGGTACCGTCGACGAGACGACCGCCAATTTGGACCAATAATGAGTTAGTGGTGCAGCATCATCAATTGCGCGGCGCTCTTCGCCCCCAGCAGCACCAACAACTTGAAAACACGATGCAGCGCGATACCGACTCCGAGGGCAGTCTGGACATGGATTTAGCTGAGGATTTATCCAGCAGGAGTCAAAAAGATGGTACAGTTTTTCTAAGGTTTTATTGAGATTAGTTAATTTTCATTTTTAAAGTTCTGCAGATACTTTTTTTTTTTTTTAAGCGTTATATACTTTAATTTGGTAATAGTAAAATTAATTATTCTCCAGATGAAAAATAATGCTCTGTGTCCCAAATTATGGAATACTTTTCGATTTTTGATTTATCCCAAATATATTCAAATGTACTCGTATACAAAAAATTCCATAAATATTATTGAAACAAAAACTAATTATACATAATTTAATAATTTGTTCCAAATTTCATTTTTTACATTACTAATTTAAAAGAACGTAACTTACATAATATATTAATTTGATAGCCACTTCGTTAATAGCACCACCGCTCAGTTTTTTCCTTACTATACTTTATGCTGCAGTTTTTTTGTTACTATTTAATAAAATAAAATAAATTAATAAAATAAAAACGGTTTTATATGGATATTAAATTTCTAGATTTCTAGAAAGAAAATTAAGATTACATTAAAAAGATAGCTCAAGTTGAAAGTACATTTTGATTTAGATTTTTTATCAGTTCAATTAACATCGAAATAAAAGAAATAAAAACTGCTCGTATATAAAATCAAAAATGACTCAATTACTAAATATCAAATCAAAATTCCTTGTCTAATCACCCATGACCTAATTTCAATATTACCACTTATAATAATAGTTCAATTAAGCAAAGCTATATGCCTAACACCTGGCTGTGAAATGTATTTTGTCGGATAAAATATGTATGGAATCTTTTAATTTTCATTTAACGACTTCATAAAAATAAAATATTTACTAATTCACTTAATTGACAATAAAATAGATCCTTATTTTTTAGACTTTGAATAAAAAAAATAAAAAAAACGTTAAACAAAACATTTGAAATAATCAATCATCCTGTGTATGGTAAATAATTGAAAATTCACCCTCTTTGTATGCGTCTTGTATAGTGATATTTATGTGTAATGGTATATGTAATGGGGTGAGTGCATGAATATAATTATACATACGCGCTTTGCGCTAACATCATCAACAATAACATTGTTAAATCGTATCAATACCATAACTGTTCCGGGGGCGGCGGCACTCTTGCACGACGGCGCATCGCTTAATCGATTTACATATTAACCCAAGTTCCCCCCGCATACACATTCGGTACTATTCATTATTCAGTTTTATTGAAAAACTATACTCTACAATTTCTACGTTTTCTTATTTGTTCTCTATTTACACGTAATTACACGCACAAAATAAAACAGATATGCTTTTTTGATTTACTAATATACATATTTTTCTGAACTTCATCTATATACTGGATGAGTCCATTTTTTCACTATGCGTTTAAGAAAAAAATATAAAAATTAAACTTGTCAAGAAATGTATCTGCTAAGGCATACAATTCTGAAAATATTAAGTTCAATTAGTTTTCATTTGTTATTAAAGTTACTATAGTAGAATTAAATTTTTTTCCAATAGGTCATAAAACGTTCTTTCAATGAGTTCAAAAATTTACTTTTATTGCACAGGGGTACAGGGTGAATCAAAATCAAAATCAAAAGGCACTATATGAAGGATCTCGGAAACTATAAGTGATTGAGGAAAACTAATGCCCTCATAAAATCTTATTGTATTCCTTGGCATTTCGTTTTTAAATTTTTAGGGATTATATTTCATTATTTTTTATAGATATACTTCAACAAATACCTTAAGGCAGAGGTGGGGAACCTTTTTCGTTGTGGAGGCCACTTATTAATTTTTATTAAATACCTGAGTCCGCATATACCTATATATATACAGTTATATAGTATCTATATTAGATATATATATATATATATATAATGCACCGTATCAAGGAAAATGTTGATTCGCAGTAATACGTGATTGAAAAGCAAGACAATATGCGACGAGCATGTTCTCTAAGGCGTGGATATTCAATTGCCGTTTTCCAGATTTCCGCGGGACCTTTTTTAGCATCGAAAGAAGATTTGAGGATACTATCTTCTCCTAACTCGAGTAATTCCATTTGAAATTCGCTGTTCGCCTCGGACACATCAACCAAATGCAGTTCAAAAGCAAGCTTCATTGTACAGCTATATTCCTCAAAATCAGAAAATCTATTCGAGTATTCTTCAATCAAGGAATCTAGAACGCTGATATATTCGTTGAACACTGTATTTTCAAAATCCGAATCCTTTATTATTTTGGAAAGTTGAGGAAAGCAATCGATCGACACGTCAGATTTAGAAAGTAGGAATATAAAAAATTACAACTTTTTCCGAAAAGCTTGAATTTTTTGCCTCATTTCGTAAATATGTTTTGTATTATCCTGCAGACTGATATTTAATGTGTTCTGGTGATACCGACATGATATCGGATAAAAATGCAAGATTTCTGCAAAAAACTTCATCTGACAGATCACACTGTATTTGCCTTTCTTGATAAAACTTTAAAATTTGTTGGCGTAAAGTCAGAACTTTTATTAGGGCTTGTCCTGTTGATAACCAGCAAACTTTACAGTAATATGGAAGGTCAACACTGTACGTCTCTTCATCCGAAACAAGCATTTGCCGAAATTCGCGATGCCGCATTGCATTTATCCGTACGTAATTAACAATTGCAATAGCTCGGTCAATCGTATCTTGCAAAATTGTAGATTTAGCGCAAAGGTTTTGCTGGTGCAAAATGCAGTGAAAAGTTATCAAATTTTCGAGATTTTGATGCTCTTTTTTTAAAAATGCAAGGAATCCTTCCTTTTTACCCCTCATGGCTGGGGCCCCATCGATGCAAACACTAACTAAATTACCCAAATTTAGTTTAAATTTGTCGCAAACATCCTTGAAGTTTTGAAAAATGTCAACTCCACGGGTTCTTCCTGTTAAAGTACCAACCGCAAGAAGTTCTTCGTAAATATCAAAATCTTTATTGATTGCCCGAATAAAATATAAAATTTGAGGTGAGTCAGTTTTATCGGTGCTTTCATCCAAAGCGATTGAAAAATATACATCGTTATTTTGAAGAACAGCACCAAGTTGGTCTCTTACGTTTTGAGCTACTTCATGTTGTCGGTCAGTGATAGTTTTTCTTGAAAGTGGCAGTTTTTCATATTTTCCAACTATTTCGGGGTCTAAAATTGAGACTGCTTCAATAATGCATTCTTTAATTACTTCAACATCACTAAAAGGCTTTCCCCTTTTTCCAAGTATGTGAGCAATTTTGTAAGTGGCCTCAACAGCAGTCTTATTTTGTTTAAAAAACCCACTAATTGACGATTGTTGAATATGTTTTTCATTTTTCAGTTTTTGAAGTGCAACTTGACGAGATTCTCCACTTAGATTAAAATATTTGTGGTCTTTGTGCGTCAAATAGTGTTTACTTGCATTAGCTTTTTTTAATGTGTTTAAAACTGCATTGCATAATAAACACATCATTTTGTCTTTAACAGTTATAAAAAAAAAAGTCAAGTTCCCACTCTTCATTAAACCCTCTGTTTTCATCCTTTAATTTTCTTTTCTTACAGTTGGACATAATTCAATATTTAAATGCTTTCTTACGTTAGAGCTTAGGAAACGTACTGGAGAATGAATATTAAAAATGTGGCCGCCACGAGGTAATCGCACTCGACCAACGTAACGGGGGAGCGCGAAGGGGTACAGGGCGAGTTCTAAGGCTACTGAAATCGTTTTGAGTTCTTTTTCAAATCACCCATTGATGATGTGTACTGATGGTTAATTTTTTTTTTATTGATATAAGAAATGGGTTAAAAAATAATTGTTTTATTTTCAAATCTATTATTTAAAAGCAAAAGTTAAAGAAGGGCGGGAGGCCGCATGAAATGGCCCAGGAGGCCGCATGCGGCCTCCGAGGCCGCGATTCCCCACCTCTGCTTAAGGTATCTTATATATTTTTAATTATCACAAAAAAATGCGTTTTTTTAGTTTTTGTTTTTTTCTATGGGTAAGTATGAACGAAAAACTAAAAATTATAAGTACCCGTAGATTTTACTTTTAAAGTTCCCTAAGAATGTTTCTTGATTTTGAAAATCGTTAAAAATCAAACTTTTGGCTATTGAAAAGAGAAACACTATAGGAAACATCTGATGACGGGGCATCTTATTATTTGGGAAAATTGTCCTCGACAATGTGTCCTTAGTTTTTCTCTAACACTTATAGTTCACGAGATCCCCTATAGGGACAACCAATTGGATCCACCCTGAAGAAGTATGAAATACTGTTTTTTTTTTTCTGATCAAAAAACAAAAACATGTTATGTGTGAAAACATAATGGTGAAGGGATTCTTTAAAGTATTCTTTATTGATTGTTAGTTATACATATTTCTTATGCATCCATTCTTCCTCTACTTCTTCGAACCATTGTTTGAATCTTTTTCTCTCTTCTTTGTACAAATCAAAGCTCTGCTTAGCAAATGCTTGACTTATCAATACTAACAAGTGGTAATAATAAAATGCTAAATCTGGTGAGGAAACGCATGGAATCCAAACTTCCTACATGAATGCTACCAATGTGCGGCCAATCGGTTTTTTCTGCTAAGTGCTGTAACAAATATTTCAAGAAATAAACGGCTTAAATTTATTCTTTGTTGTCACACATTTCCACCAAATAAAAAATCGTCTTTTTGCAAAAGCGATTCTCTCTTGCAGTTGCTGTGGATGATTTGTTTGATCAATCATCCCTAGTATTACGCAATGCAAGAATGGCTTTCTTTTTTTCAATAATAATTATTAAAAAGAATTATTTAATTATTGTTGTAATTGCAAATGATATGATTTTTTTCGTGAGACACTAATTTATACAAAAATAACCGGAAGTCAGCTTTATCTTGAAAAGTAAGCCTAATAAGAAAAACTTGTTTTTACAAAATCATCATTATTTTTATTAAGGAATCGAAGTATGAAATGAAAATTGGGGTGTCTCATTTGAAATACCGAAGTTGATATCAACTTCCGGTATAACCGGAAGAAGTAAAGTGCTGAAAATATTTAAGTTAAGTAGGGCCTTGGGAATAACCATGATATCGAAAATAAAAATAGCTCTATTTAAAATAGTTCTCCCAAAACAGTTAACCGGCNGGGTGTCCCATTTAAGTGGTCTCCGTATATTGTGGCTATAATAATAAAGATATTTTTAATTTGATTTTTGTATATTGTAAGAACTTAAGGGAACTACATTTTAAAATTATTTAAAGTTATACAGGGTGTTCGATTAAAAAGTTATGATACAAAGTTATGTTTTTTTAAATGGAATGATATACTTTTTATAATTATTTTTTATAGTCCTTAAAAAGCCCTTTCATTTGATGTATCACACTTATGGCAGAGACCCAACAATTCTTGAAAAAAAAATATTTTATGGCAAAATTTGTCAATTTAAAAAAAATCATAACATGTAATCCCAATGTAAAAAAATTCTTAACTGAGTACCAAATAATTTTAAATACGCCTCTCTCAATAAATCGGGTCAATATTCATTGAAATTTTGCTTTATCATACAGGGGGATCATAAACCGCGTTACCCTAATTATCTTCATTTTTTCAAATAGAACACCCCACATTCGATTATCCTACCTTCTCCGTCTTTAAAAAACATAAATTTTCATATAACACATCCCTATACCTAAATTCAATACTTTTTAAGATATTAATTTTTTTTATGGAAATTAAAGAAAAGTTTTTAGAAACTATCTTTTAATGGTTTGCCTTGATTTTTAAATGGCGTCGACATTAGTAATTTAACTTGTTGAACCACTATTGAATATTATTAATTTTTTTACCATATTATAAATTAATTTTTTTATTTCAGTTTGTTTTTTAAATCATATTGTAAACTTTTCTTATGCGACTCCAGAGCGTTCTTGAAAATTATGGTTTGCTCATCAAGTTTCTCTTGGATAAAAGTCTTCAAAGATTCTAAAATTATGTAGAAGCATAATTAGACATATAGTGAAAATCTTGTAATTGAAACATAGAGATTTACTTAAAATCTCTTAATATGTGTATAAATTGTTTGGAAATTGGTCACTTTTCTTCTAAATGTTTTTTGCGCTCTCGGTGCAGCTTCTGCCAATCCAAGCATAATAGCTTGCTTCATCTAGAGCTAGACAGTAGCGCTGCCAAAGAGGAAAAAGGCAATAGCGAAGCATCATTAGGCTGCTCATTTAAAAAGCCCACCGAAGTCAAATCCTCTAAATGCGAATTCGTTACTTCACATATACCCTTTTATAATAATAATAATAATAATGGGCGTTTATTAAGGCCGAGGCCTTTTCAGTGGTACAATATAAAAATAAAAATAATATAACAAAAAATATACAATTTCTGATTTAAATTAGTACAACAAAATAACAACAACAAAATTAAATAAATAAAAATACAAATTCTGGTTTAAAACTAATTTAACATTCTATCACTTAGCTTATGTTTTAGTTTGATTTTAAATTCTTTTATTGATTTACAGTTCTTTAATATTGAGTCTAACTTATTATATTCAAAAATACCTTTATGAAACAATGAATTTTGCGTACTTTTTTTATTAACATGAGGTAGTGCGTAATCAGTCCTATGTCTGGTGTTGTAACTATGAAACTCCTTAAAACTTATTAAAAATGTTTCTAAATAATTTGGAAGGATATTTAACTTTATTTTGTGTATGAATACTAGAATTTGAAATCGAGCCAGATTCCGTACATTTAACCATCCCAATTCGTTTAACATATCCTTAACTGACTTTCTTTTATCACAATTTAAAACAATACGCATTCCTTTATTCTGCAGTAGCTGAAGCCGATCGAGATCCTCGTTATTCATTAAATATATCACTGTTGCCGAGTAAATGAAATGTGGTTGTATTATAGTGTTATAAATTAAACGTTTGGTGTACCTCGTTAAGTGTTGGCTACATCGTCTTAATACACCCAGCTTTTGAGAGATCTTGATACATATAAACATGTTATGGTCTTTGAAATTAAGATATTTATCAATCATAAATCCTAGATATTTTATTGTATTTACTATTTCAATTTTTGTATTATTAATATTTATGTCTTTTTCGACAGTTCTCGTTCATTTGCACGATAAATTTGGAAAAAGGCACACAGCTCGGGTCCTTTTGGACTCCGATTCTCAATATTCTTTTATAACAAACAATATGGTCACAAAGATAGGTGCAGATTGTGATGATATTTCCGTAAATGTAGTAGGCATGAGCTTAAAGAACTGTCACCTAAATTCTATTTGCTCCGTAACGATGTTTTCTCGCATTAATTCATTTAAACTTTCAACAAAATGTCTAGTGGTTCCCAAAATCACTGGTACGATTTCGCAAGGTACATTTATACCAAAGTTTGGTTACTTCCACCAAATTTAAAACTGGCCGATTCATCGTTTTCTTCACCAGGTAAAATCGATATTTTGTTGGGTGCCGAACATTTTTTCAAAATTCTCTGCATTGGGCAACATGAAATTAATTCGGAAATTATAATGCTAAAGAGTAGATTTGGTTAGATCGTTTCGAGACGATGCCAACAATTTACAAGTCATTTGTCTTATTGTAATTTTTCCAATAATATAACTAATTTAGAAAATTCTTTAGGTAATTCACCAACGAAATTTGAAAGCATTATTGAGATTGAAAGGTTTTCGAATCTGAATTTGTTAATTGTTTGCATTGGTGAACATATTCGTTTGCCCACCTCTTCCATTATCCTTGGACGAGTGCCTGGATTCGTTGGTACCTGTACATTCTGGTTTTCGGGATCGGGCACAGCAGTAAAAGCTCGACCAATTAGAAAGTGAGCGGGGGTTAAGAGCATTAAATCTTGAGGATCTGAGGACTATTAAGCATGGCTTCTATTTGGATTAATAGTGTGGAGAAATCTTCGAATGTCAATGTACGTTCTTGTATCACTCGGTGTAAATGTTTTTTAACATTTTTAATTCCCGCTTCCCACAAGCCCCCAAATGTTGGAGAATAGGCAGGGTTGAAATGCCACAATATACCCTCAAGATCTTCGGGCGCGTTTTCCACCTGATTTTTTGTGATATTAAGCAGCTCTCTTAACTGGCAATGCGCACCAACGAAATTAGTTCCATTATCAGAAAATAATTGTTTTGGATAATAATCTAAGATTGCAAACGTACACTACAAAAATCAAGAAGGAAGTAATCAAAAGAGCAGCATATTTCAGAAGTCTCACGTATAAGCAAGAAGCCATATCAA
>JASKGO010008197.1:0-16889 GCA_030556065.1 Holobus sp. GC000080 | reverse complement strand
TTTTTTTTTTCGTCTCTTATTTCTTATTTCTTATGTAAAAGAAAAGCTTGTTTTATTATGCGTATGTTTAAAAAGAAGTAATAATAATAATAGTGATGATGATAAAAGTAAAAAAATCAAGAGCCGAAACTGCTTCGCTTACTATATGTATATGTTAACTTTGAAACAGTTGATGTAACTCCTGGTGTTTATATAAAACAAAATAATCGTTTATTAATCAGCATATAATTATAATTTAAAGAGCGGATCTCCGCAATTATGTAAATTATGTAAAAAGCATAACATGTAGTTTGTATATAAAACTAGTTTGTTTAATGTTCGTGTTTGCTCTATCTCTTTCTCTCTCAATTAGTTTGTTTCTTTGCGAGTAAATATTAAGTAGAGCTAGTAGTAATAATAATAATTGAACGGATGAAAGTAAGAAAATGAAGAAGAGGAAGATCTTGCGCGTGGATCTTGTACTGCCAGGTGATGATGGTTAGCAGTAGTAGTAGTAGTTGACCAGTCTTCTTTAACGAGATCAGCGGCCTTTTCGCCGATCATCATGGCCGGCACATTGGTGTGGGCCGTTAAGGGCAAAGGTATGACGCTGCAGTCGGCAACGCGCAAATTTTGCGTGCCGTAAACGCGCAATTTGTGGTCCACGATCGCCTCCGGGTCATTGGCCGGACCCATTTTACAAGTGGCCACTTGATGGTGTAGCGTGCCGGTGATGTGTCGCAGTGCACACTCCCAGTACGCGTCGCTGTCCCATTTGTGGTGGCCGCAACCTGGTACCGGTGTCCTTACCTGTCGCGAGCCGAATTTTTGGAATGTCGGCGAGTTGGATATCCGTTGCACTTCTCTTATTGCAGCTGTATATTGACATTAATTGTTAAAATTTCGATGTTATTGGTATGTAAGTTGGGTTTAATTGTGACTTACCAATGAATGTTTTAATATCTAAATTTTCGGGATCCGTGAAGAAGTTGCCGTACAATCGGGGCCAATGATAGGGGTTTCTGGATTTCAATCTTAGAAATCCGTAGCTCTTCGGGTGTACCAGCATCGGAAACACCGACCAGACTTTGGTGGGAATCGCTTCTAGCGGTCTCCAGATTTCGTTGTACACTTCATCGGTAATTCTAAAGGTTCTGCGGAACAGCTGTCCGTAATCTGTATGCATGCTGCCTCCGATGAAGATCAGTTCCATGTCCGGGTAGTTTTCCACGTCTCTGCTAACGTTGGTCTTGAAGTACGTCAAAGCTTCGACTCCTCCCAAGGTTGTCAAAGGTCCGGTGCCTTTTTTGATGTAATCCGCAAAGGTGTCTGGCCGGAAAAAGCGTTCGTATTCAACGGCCAAGGTGTCGTTTAAGGTGAAGACCAATCCCAAGAATGTTAAATGGTCGTACATTTTTTGGCCAACGGGTAAATCTTGCACTAGTGGTATGCCAAGTTCTTGTAGGTGGTCTTCGGGACCTATGCCGCTCAACATCAAAATCTGCGGACTGTTGAAGGTACCCGCCGATAGAATCACTTCTTTCGTGACGTTAGCATAATGGTACTGTCGGTTGCGAACGTATTCGACGGCTGTGATGCGTTTCTGGTCGTCGATTATCAATCTGGTGGCTCGGCTTTCCGTTAGAATGGTCAAGTTGGGTCGGTCGCGGATATCCCTAAGGTATGCCACTTCTGCACTACATCTGCGACCTCTTCGCGTGGTCGCTTGCACGTAGGAGACTCCCATCTGTCTTCGGCCATTGTAGTCGACGTATTTGTGGCCGGATTCCATGCAACTCTTGACCCAGGCATGGGCTGAATCCGTTCTGAAGGCTACGTCTTGAACACTTACCGGGCCACCTCTCGATCTGTAATTGATGTCCGTGTGACGCACGTTGGAATCTTCTAGTTTCTTGAAGTAGGGCAGGACTTCTCTGTACGACCAGCCGGGGTTGCCCATCGCTGCCCAGCGGTCGTAATCGCGACGGTTGCCGCGCACGTGGATCATGTAGTTTATCACTGAGGAGCCGCCGAGGGCTCTGCCCCTTGGCCAAGACATCCTTTGTCCTTCTAAACCTGCAAAATTATTGTTTGTTTTTTTTTTTTTTTAAATGAGTTTTTTGTTTCTTTAATGGCAAAGAAAATATTGTTTGTGTACCTAGACACATGTTGTCTTGTTTTTCCATCAAGTAGCCCCAGTTGAAGTCGGTCAGTTGGAAGGCCGCAGCAATTGCTGGTATGTCTGTTAGGAAACTTGCTTCGCGTCCTACTTCCAAAAGAAGCACTTTCCATCTTGGATTTTCCGATAGGCGGTTTGCTAGGGCGGCTCCTGCCGAACCGGAACCCACCACTACGAAGTCGTACAGTTCGCTTTCCGGTGGTTGATAGCTGGGAGGTGGTTCTAAAGTGACAAAATTTGTTTAAACTTGGAAATCTTTTTTCTAAACTACAAGTGCAAAGTTTTAATGGATAACTCACTGTACTCAACAGTTGGTCGTTGGTAAATATGCGTGTAGTTCTTGTAGAAGAACAAGAATTTCCCATTGCGCGCCACAATCTTCTCGTAATCGGAAGCGATGCGGTCCAATTTCAAGGCGATGTCTTCGCGCACTAGTTTTTCATAGTTTTCACCACTTGCATCTTCTTCTATTTGCTGCTGCTGCTGCTGTTCTGGTAGTTGCTGGTAGTACTGCTGCTGCTGATGGCAAGCAATAGAAGAAAGTGTTAAAAGTAGTACTGGTATAGTTGCAGTTAATGCGCGCAAGAAGAGGTACATCTTGCAGGCGATGGTGTGCTTGACCGAATGCCCCTGGTGCTCTTTAACACGCACAATTTATTATTTTATAAGGTGCCTCTGCTGTTCTTGAGTGCAACACACCACTCGCTTATAAGGAAAAACTCGTATTATCCAGTTCAATGAACGTGTCGCGCGCTTCTTGTAATCTCTTAATGCCTTTTTTCCTCTCGTCCCTCGCTGCGTTTTTATAAGTAATTTGTTGAATTTGGTAAATTATTTCCCGCTTTGATAAGTGGAAACAAATTGGTCTTTGTGTGTTGTGTGTCTGCTGGATCGATACTGATGGTCGGTAAAAGTTGCTCTGTTTGTGTCCGAAAACTACGTAATTTTCATATGTAGGCATTGTGGTTGGTTATAACATCAAAGAAAGAGACTAATTAGCATTCAAAGTGAGTGTGTTGTTTTTGGTGTATTAAATAATTCGGTGATTTATTTATCGAATTTTCGGTGCGCACAAAAACAGTGCTAAAGAGTTATGTAAAACAATGTGTTCAATAGGTGTAAGGTGTTATTATTCTACTAGTATTATATATTATTGTTTGCCAACTTCCTCGTACGTCTTGTCTTCGACCGCAATGGATTTCACAGCGTATTTCAGTTGTGTGCCGTGAGCCGAGGCGTCCACTGAGGCGATTCCTCCCAAGTCGATTTTTGGGCCATCCAAAGCTACCATTTCTCTTCTGCAAAACAGAAAAGTAATCACGTGAAATTTTGGGTAATTTCCTTTCTTTTCTTTTTCTTTAGTTAGATTAAAGAAAGAAATCTTTTAAAATTAAAAAAATGTTTTCTAAAGAAGTTTAAGACTTGTTTTCATTTTAAAGATGATTTAAAGATGAAAAATATGTTGATGAAGTTCTCAAAAGGTATATAGAAAGAAAAAGAAAATAAATACTTACCCAGTGATTCTGTAACCTTTATCATCGGCTTCGTAACGAATGGTATGACGGTAGAAGCCATCGGAATAAGAGTACATTCCTTTGACGTTAAGTCCATCGCGGGTTTCCTCGCGTTGATTGGTCAAGTCGCTGATTTTGTCATCGATATTTGAAGAGAATTCATACCTAGAACAATTGGTTTCTTTGTAATTTTGTTTTGTTTAAAAAACAAAAAGAAAGAAAAAGAAGAGAGCATCAAAGTGACTTACTTGGCATTCCTGTTTTGAAGCAGTTCTTTTTCCGTTGGTAATCTCTCGGTGATGGACAAAGGTGACCTGTCTTGGTTTTGTGTTTGCGGCCTAGCACTAACGGCTACCGCAGCGAAGAGAACGAAGAACGTGGACAGCACAGTCGGATGCATTTTTTCAAATGTTTGATGCACAAAACGGCTCTAGGGTTTATATACCGTTTTCGATGCTGTTTCCAAAAAGAAAAAGGAAGGTCTTGTTGTTCCTCAAGGTCTTCTTCTTGGGATATGGATATTGTTGGGACAACTTTCCTGTTAGGAATTTCTTTAATGTGTCCTCTATTTATTCAAAAATTAAAGAAAAAAAAAAAAAGAACAAATGGTTTTTAAAATTATTTTTTTGTTTAATGTATTTTTAAAGTTCAAAGTTACAAATTTTGAAAAAAAAAAAAAACAAAGTAAAAATTACAAGTTTACTTGAACATAATGAGCAGTGTCCAATTTTGGAATAGGTTCTTTGGCCGTGACTGATTGCACGGTGTATTTAAGATGAGTACCATGGGCTTGGGCATCGACTGATGCTCTACCGTTGATGTTTACTTTGGGTCCATCCAATGGGGTTATATCTTGCCTGAAAAATTTTCAATTTGTTAAATTTTTGTATAGTTTTAATTGGGATTTTATAGGTTTTTACTTTGTGATTCTGTAGCCTTTATCATCAGCTTCATAATGAATGGTTCTTCTGACGAATCCATCCGAGTAAGAGTACATTCCGGTGACTTTGCCGCCTTCGCGAGTTTCGCTTCTCTGGTTTGTCAAATCGTTGATGTGGTCTTCCACGTTGGTAGCGAATTGGTATCTGCAATTTTTAATTGTTTGATTAGTTTTTGTTGGGGGATTTTTGGGTAATTTGTTGGGACTTACTTTGCATTTGTATTTCTAAAGGTTTCCTCTTCTTCGTCTGTTAAAATTCGGTCTAGGGGTTTCGCCAAAGTCAACCCCAAAATTGCCAGCAGGATCTGTAAGGTTTTTTCATTAGTGAAAACTTCAAATTAACTTGTAAAATTAACAAAATCGATAAAGGTACTTACCAAAATTTTAGCAGACATTTTTTTCTTTAGTTTCAACAGAGTTTTGTGGTTTGTACAGCTAACTAGTGCCTTAATGATCTTCTTCAAAGACTTTATACTGCTTTTAGCTGTTAGCTTAGTCTATTAATATGAAAAACTAATTGCTTTGGAAAGTACCTAACTACGTTGACACAAATGGTATAGATAAAGATGGTAATTAAAACGACAAAATTAGAAAACATGTTATTTTTATTATAATTAAATAGTTTAGTAATAATTATTATAACTACATGGGGAAAAACCCACTGAACAATTCCACCGTTCACTAAAACTTTTTTTTTTCTGTTTTTCGTTTTTTTTTTTTTTTTTGATTAAATTAAAAATCACAGCCCTTAAACATTTTGCGCAAATTATCTTCTGTTTATCTTTCAACAAAAGCAAAACACTTAAAAAATTGATATTAGATTTGATTAAAGAAACCCCAATCTTCTTTAATCATATCAGAACCCTTTTCGGCAATCATATAAACTGGAGCATTGGTATGACCAGCTGGCACTTCCGGCATTATACTTGCATCGATCACTCGAAGTCCTTTTATACCGTGGACCCGTAATCTGTGGTCCACCACAGCCCTTTTATCACTAGCAGGGCCCATTTTCGCGGTACCACTCAAATGGTAAATTGTGAAAGTAAAGTATCGAGCCATGCAGGCAAAGTAATCGTCCGATGCGAAAACGTGATTTGCACAATTCGGTATCGGTTTTTGATGCAGTTTCACGCCCATACTCTTTAGGGCTTGCTGTTCGGTTACCTTAACAGCTAACTTGACTCCTTTAACAATGGTTCGCATGTCTTCTTCATTGGCAAAGTAATTCGGATAGATCAAAGGCTTGGATCGGTAGTCTGCTGATTTTAACATTAAGCGGCCTTTGCTCTTAGGCCTCAGCAGCATTGGCATTATCATAAAGGTGTGGTTGTTTTCGATCTCTTTGTAGACTTCATTGTAAATGTCGTCCCTTATGGCGAAATCTTTGCGCAGTAAGGCATCGCTAACTATCGAGCCAGCAATGTACAGCAGTTCTATATCAGGATAACCATCGGGATTCTTGGGGTCATTGAAATCGTAAAATGTTAAAACTTCGCAGCCTCCGGGTATGCTGATGGGGCCTCTGTAATTGTTCAAGTACTCGTTGAGTACGTCGTGTTCGAAGGCTGTATCGAATTTGACTCCCAAATCTTCATCCATCGTAAAGGTTAAGCCGCCAACTGCAATGTGGTCCATTAAATTGAATCCAACGCGGGAATTCTGCAAAACCGTTATGTTCAAACTGCGCAAATGTTTCTTGGGCCCTATGCCGCTCAG
Organism: Holobus sp. GC000080; assembly: GCA_030556065.1. NCBI lineage: Eukaryota > Metazoa > Arthropoda > Insecta > Coleoptera > Staphylinidae > Holobus > Holobus sp. GC000080. The sequence goes on along the minus strand of JASKGO010008197.1, from coordinate 10,558 downwards.
CATTAGCAATTGCGGGCTGTTGATGGCACCGCCGCTTAGGATGACTTCCTTGGACGCTTTCACCGTGTAGAATTTGTTGTCTTTAACGAATTGAACGCCCAAAGTCTGCTTGGTGATCGGGTCGATTAAAACTTTGGTAACTGTTGATAATTTTTGCACATGCAAATTCTTCCGGTGCCTTACGGGGATAATGTAAGCCTTATTGCTGCTATGCCTTAGGCCATCCTTTAAGGTTGCTTGGATGTATGAAACTCCGGTTTGCACCTTACCGTTGTAGTCCACGTATGGTATGCCCATTTGTTCGTTTGCTTTTATGATGGCCTCGGATAATTTGGTGTGGTACGGCGGATAAACGACCGATAAGGGCCCGTCGGTGGCATGGTATTCCGGGTCTTGGTAGTCTTCGATGGTGAAGTTTTCCAGTTTTTTGAAGTAGGGCAGCACCTCTTGGTAGGACCAGCCGGGGTTGCCCATCTGGGCCCATTGGTCGTAGTCGCGACGGTTGCCGCGCGTGTAGATCATGTAGTTTAGAACGCTGGAGCCGCCCATCACTTTACCGCGCGGCCAGTTGCATTGACCGTTGTCCATGCCCATGCAGTAGCGGTCCGGGTTCGGCATCGTTTTGTACTTCCAGTTGGCCGCCGAGAATTGCAAGTAGTTTGCCAGCAATGGGAAGTCCATTATGAAGTTTTCTCGGTCTCCTAAAAAATTCCTTTTTTTTTTCTTCACTTCTTTCTAATTTGGTTTCTGAAGGTTTTTGTGCAGTTTGGTTTTTTGGGTTTTTTATAATTGGTTTTTGAATTTTGGACTTTTTTGATAAATGATTTATTCAAGTTGGTAAAGTATGGTAATTACTTACCGGCTTCGATGAGAAGGACGTTCCAATTAGGGTTTTCCGATAGGCGGTTGGCCACCGCGCATCCAGCGGTACCGGCTCCGACGACAATGAAGTCGTACTCGGGCAGCAGCCGGATGCTGTCCTCGGGTCCTTGCTGGTACAGCTGCTGGCTGTTGTACAAGAAGGTGACGACGCCTTCAAGGATGCCCTGTTGCTGGCTCAAGGGCAGCAGAGCCATAAGGGTCAGCAGTAATGTTGTTGGCGATGTTAACTTCATGGTTTCTTCTGCTTCTTCTTTTGTTGGTTTGGGTTTTTCTTCGTCTTTTTCTTGTTCTTCTTTTGTTGGTTTGGTTTTTGGATTTAAACACACAATTAATAATTGATTAATTAATTAATTTGTTTTTCTTGATTTTAATTACTTCTTTCTTAATTATTTTAATTTTTATTATTTGATTTGAAATTTATTTTATTTGTTTTCAATTTTTTTTTTGCAATAAAATATTGATTAGTATTTAGTTTATTAAAAATAAAGAGTAATTAATTGGAAATTTAAAAGGCAATTAATTTATTTATTGCTTTGGTTATTGTTTATGTAAAATTTGCATTTTTTATAGAAAAAGATAACAGATTTCAAAACAAAATAACTCTAAATGCAAATTTTCCTTTACTAAATTATTAGTTGCCGTAATTTAATGTATGAAATTTGAAAAAAAGAAATGTTTCAACATTGAAAACTACTTTCAAATATTTCCGATTTTAATTTCCACATCGAAAACAAAAAAACTTTGATATTTAAATTAATTAGTAACTAATCTCAATATAAGAAATCAGATTTTTAAAGTGTCGTGACAGACACGTAATATACCCAAACAATTAACAATTAATTGATTAATTAAGTTTGTGCATATAGTAATTAATTAAAATGTTGTCCCAAATAAAATTGATTAGGGCTAATGGTTGCTAAGTGTGGTGTTGTTGAATTGCGTTTGCACAATAGGCCAGTTTCGAAGAATGCCAACCGGTCATTAGACCTTGGCTTCTTCGAACTAACCAAAAGCCATCCTAATGACGACTACGATGATGGTATGGTGCGCGCCTGATGTACGTAACGTGGTAAGGCTTACGGTATGGGTGTCACGTCCAATGTCTTCAGCTAAAGCTAAAGTTCTTTCGCAATCTTTTCTGTTCTGTTCTGTTCTAATATCATGTTTTGTTTTTTTATTATACTTTTTATTTATTTCGGGGTTAATTATACTTTACACTTTTGTGTAATTTTTAATTACTTTAATTCTTTAATTATTATTTTTTTTTTAGATGTAAAATTTTAATTATTTATTTTGTTTGCAAGTGTTGGCTGGTTGGTTGGTTGCTTCATTGCGCTAAAACTATGCTTCTATTGCACGTATCCGGTATCAATTAATATTAGTTTATTATTAATATTACGAATAAATGTAGAGAGAGAAATACAAGTGGTAATTTAAAATCGAAAATTTTGCAATTCGATTTTTTAATAATAATAATGCAAATTAAGTGTTTTTATGCTTGATTCGGTTCTTGATCCATGACCAACTTAGTGGTTAATAACTCTTGAGATTTGCAAGATTTGTTTTAAATTTGAAAGGTGTCTTTTGATTTATTTTAAATTTTAATTTAATTTTGATTTAATTTTTTATATTTTTTTTTTCTATGGCTTTTTTAATGGTTTATTTATTAAGTAAATTTTAGAAAAATTTAAATTTAAATGATGACAAATTAAACTAATTAAATTAAGGGATGATGGTACTTACAATTTTCTTGAATTGAATTGAATTTTGCGTATTCCAATAAGAAACAAAAATAAATAAAATAGAAAAACCAGAAACTTTTTTCAAATCAGGATAACTCTGGTTGGTTGGTGAGGAGGAGAGCACATACTACAAGAACGGCGTCTCCGTAACGAATCGTTGGCGGCGCTCTTGCAGACGGATTATTTATATATAAGACAGGTCCGAGTCTAAGTCCTTGATAACACTCACACGAATACAAATTAATTCGAACTGTATACGAAATACGAAATTCGAATACAAAGAACAGAGTAAATAAGAGAGCAGTGGTAATTTTTACATCGAAAAATTACTCCTCTTTACGAAAATTAATTACTTTTGAAGTGATTGTTTAGTTATAGTTAATTGTTTAATTGTTTTTTTTTTCTTTCATTTTAATTAGTTTAGTTTCCACTTCTTTATTTTTGATTTCTGGTAATTTTTCGGTTGTTTTTTTTTTGTGTGGTTTCTATCAATAGTATTGACGTAGTGTTTGATGATTTCGTTCGGTTAGTTGTTTTTCCAGAAATCCGAGAGAATTAATTGTTATTGTTTCCATCAGTCATTCAGTCCATCATCATCATCGGGCAATATAATGCCATGTCGCAGTAATTAGTTTCGTTTACTGCAAACGGTTAATTGTTTCCTATAAGTCATCAGCAATATATCGCAGAGTATAGATTGGTTTTTACTTTTTCCCCAACAAGTTAATTTGGGAATTGTTTTTGTCGTTGTCGTGGTTGCTTCCAATGATGATTTGGTTCTTTCAAAATGTAAGGTTCTTTACAAAAAAAAAAAAAAAAGAAAGAAGAAAAAATTTCCTAATTTTTGTATAGTGTCCCAATCTTGCATCAGGTCACGTATCGCTTTCGGCTCTCTTGTTCCAATTTCTTATAGTTTTTTTTTTTCTGCCTATGTGTTTGTGGTTTTAATTGAGAAATTTTTTTTTTTCGCTTTTTTATGACACTTTATTTTTCAAAAGGTTTTTTCCGGTTTTTGCAGCTTTATTTTGACTTTGTTTATTTGTTTATTGTATAGATTTAATTTGAATTTATTCAAAAGTTATTTTAATTGGTTTTTTGTTGCCACTTCCTGCCGTTAGTTGTTAGTGGAAAATTTTATTTTTCGATTTTTGTTTGAACTGTTTGTTTTTTTCTTCTACGGTTAATAATTTATAATTATTGATTACTTTGTTGTCTTTTTAAGCTTGGCTTTAAAAGGCTAAATATAAATCCTATAAATTTAGAACCAGTTTCAATTTAATTCTTATTTAATTCACGTTTTTTTTTTCAACTTAAACTTTGTTGTCTTTTATGGATTTAATGTTATTTTTAATGTTCTGCATTTATTATTCCTTTGTCTTTTTCTCTCTCGCATTCGAAATGTTTGATTTGCTGTAGTAAATAACTTTTTATGTGCTCAGCTTAGGGAATTGCACATTTTTTTTGCTTCGTTTTTAGTTTTTAAATTGTTATATTAAGTTTTAAAAAATCTTTTGTTTAGTTTATATATTTAAAAAAAGTTTAAAATGATAATTTTTATTTTTTATTTTTTGGTTTCAAATTAAAGAAGAAGTAATTAATTGCTCGTAAATCTTAATTTATTCAATTGTTTTACTCGTTTAGATGATATATTATATTCTAACGGTGATTTAAGAAATGAAGAAATGAAGAAAAAAAAAAATAGCCTGTTGATTGCAAAAAAAAAAAAATGTTAATTTATAATTTATTCATTGGCCAAGTTGAAATCAGCAATCGATTTGTGTGGATTGGTTTGTTGTTATAGATTGGGGTCATTTGTAAGTTCACGGTTGTTTTCTATTGAACTTTTCGTAGGCTATGTGCATATAATTCTTCTGAGTTTACATAATTGAAATCCACCTTGAAGAAAAAAAAAAAAAATTGAAAAAACAGAAAAGAAAGAACTGCTTCGATGCGTACTACGTGCGTTTGCATGAAGAGATAATATACTTTCCGCTTGACGTCAAATTAATTTTCAAATGAGGAATTACTAATAATTCTCAAAGGAATATTCCATGGCTGGTGCGCCTAGAAAACAAATATAATTAAATTGTTTGTAAAAGTTTAGATTGTATAATTAGAAGTTTCCCATCAGAGTCAATTTTTTTATTATTTATAATTATCTAGTAGAAGATGAATTTCATTATAATATAGTTACAAATTTATTTAACAGTATAGTAAAAAGTAACACAGAATTAATACAATTTATTAGATTTGAATATACAGTGAGTTTCAATTTTCCTGGAAACTTTACACTAAACAAATTTTCTTTCATGTTAAAAAAAAAAAACAAAAAAAAAAAACAACTAAAATGAAAGAAAAGGAAAACAATATTAATTCACTGTATATTTAAATGTGATATTCAACTAATAAGAAAATAACAAAGATTGAGGTTATAACATCCAGTCTTCCTTGATAAGATCGGCGCCCTTTTCGGCTACCATAATGACGGGTGCGTTGGTATTACCGCTGGGTATCGTCGGCATAATACTGGCATCGATCACCCGCAAACCTTTGACGCCGTAAACTCTTAGGCGCGGATCGACGACAGCTTCCGGGTCCCACTCGGGGCCCATCTTGCACGTGCCCACCGGATGGTAGATCGTCATACTGATCGTCCTAATATGGCACTCCCAATAGGCGTCGCTGGCAAACTTGTATTGGCGACAATTGGGAAACGGAACGCTGTGCAGACGCGAATTAAACTGCCTGAAGGCCTTGCTGCGCGACAGCCTTACAGCAATCTTGGCGCCCTCCACCAACGTCCTAACATCTTGCGGATCTTCGAAATAGTTGGCATCGATTTTCGGATAATGGAACGGATTGCGATTCCTCAAGCGTACCGTTCCTCTGCTCCTCGGCCGCAAAAGCAAAGGCATCAATGTCCAGACGTCTTTATTGGCAATCGGCCGGTAAACGGAATTGTAGAGGACGTCGGTAAGGCCTAGCACTTTGCGCACTTTGGCGCCGTTGTCGCTGTTTATGCTGGCCGGCGCCATGTGGAACTGTATGTCGGGCCACGACCGGTTGCCGTACTTTGTATTGACGAAGGCCAAGCCTTCGACGCCGCCCAGAGTGGTCATGGGGCCGGTGCCGCGCATCACGTACTGCATCGTCATCTGTAGGGCCGGGAAGCGGTCCTGCACTATCGAGACCGGCTTGTCTATCAGGAATGTCAATCCGCCCATTCCAACGTGGTCCTGCAGATTGTTACCCACTGGTAGATCGCTCAAGACTGGTATATGGAGGTCTTGCAAGTGGTCCTTAGGGCCTATTCCGCTCAGCATCAATATTTGTGGGCTGTTTATGGCACCCGCGCTTAGAACGATTTCCTTTCTGGCAAAAATTACCTGTTTGCGCCCGTTACGCAAGAATTCCACGCCGAAGGCCTTCATTGTATTCGGATTAATTAGCAGCCTTATGACGTGTGAATTTAAGGCTATGTGGAGGTTTCTGCGCGAGCGCACCGGACGCAAAAAGGCTTTCGCAGTACTGCAACGACTGCCTCTTCTTATGGTACCTTGAGCCACCATAAAGCCAGCCTGTTCTGCACCGTTGATATCCCTGTTGGGATACCCCAATTCTTTGCCTGCTTCCACAAAGGATAGCACCAGTGGTGTCCTCCAAGGGCTCTCCTGAACCGTCAAATATCCGCCCGAATTATGGTACTTGGTATTGGCCAAATAAGGATTCCGGTTGTCTTCCGACTTCTTAAAGTAGCGCAGAATTTTGTCGTATTCCCAATCGGTGTTGCCCATCTGAGCCCACAGGTCGTAGTCGTTGCGGTTGCCGCGCACGTAGAGCATGTAGTTCAGGACGCTGGAGCCGCCCAATACTTTGCCGCGCGGCCAATTGCATCGGCCGTTCTTCATGCCGAGACAAGCCCTGCCGGTCGGCTCGATCTTGTAGGCCCAGTCGAGTTTGCTGAGCTGGAGGTAGGCTGCTAGGGATGGCACATCGCTTATTTCGTTTTCGTCGGGCCCCGCTTCGAGTAACAGTGTTGTCCAGCTGGGCACTTCGCTCAAGCGGGACGCTACCACTGCCCCAGCCGAGCCGCCACCTATTACGATGAAGTCGTATTCTTTATAGAGGGTTTTCGTGTCCATCGGGGGCGCTTCCGGGTCGTGTTTGTGGTAGTTGTTGTAGGTGAGGCCTGCCAGTAACAGGGGGATGATCCATAGGCCGGAGCCTAAGATTCCAATGGTTTTTAAGGCTGTGGCGAAGAATAGGGTTCCCAGTACCATATTTTTCTACAATGTTTTTAGCTTTTTAGAAGTTACATTTTTTTTTTGCAATTAAATTTTTTAATTTTAATTAACATTTAACATTATTTGGAGGCCTTAAATGATAAGGCTGAAAATTTAAATGAATATTGCAGTGATTTTTTCTTTAGTTAATTTTTAATGTTTTCCTGTTTTTATGGTATTTGTTTTTTTATAGTTGAAATTAGTAAAGCACTGCCTTATTGCAACATAATAAAATTTTGTCATTTGCTTAAAGTATTTTGCCATTGCAAAAAAAAAAAAAATGAAATGGTATTGCTAAACTTCGTAAAATACATTTTGAATGGATATCCAATTTAGTGTTTATTGGTTTCGTCACGGTTGTTCCATATTTGCAAAGCAATATTTTTAAATAATTTTCAACTTTTTGCTATTGGCAATTGTTTTGAAATATTACTTACATCTATCTAGTGTTCTTGTAGAATGTAGTGTCCCCTTTATTTTCAACTAAAATTTGCAATTTTAAATTACATTTAAGTTTTAAACAATTCCAAAAGTTGAAAAACTTTAAATAATTTCATACAAGAACTTTTTAGAAATCAATACGAGGGGTCTCTATACTTTTAATGAAGTTTTATCACTTTCAAGGTCTTACTACTTAGAAATAGAGGGTACTACATTTTAGTTTCATAAACTTTTTTAAAAGTTACGTAAAATTTTCATTTTTTTTTTTTATATTTTATATAAATTTTAAATAATTTTAATAGAGATTTTAAAATTAATTTATGTAACTGAATTAAAGTGGAAATATATACAAACCGTTTAAGGGTTTCCTTCGTTGACTAGAATCCGGCGGGCGTATAAACGTTCCGCACAATTTGCTCTTGAGCATTATCAGCGGCACCGTTTCGCACTGCTGCTGCTGCTGATGGCTTCGATCTCGACGGTTCAGACTATTTGATTAGCTTGATGATGCTGTTGCTGCTGCTGCTCTTCCGATCTTCCGCACGCATCTGAAAGTGAAATTATTCGCATTCTTACACATAGATCTTTTAGTTGTTATAAAATAGTTTTTTTTTTCTTCTTCCACTTTTATTTGATAATATAAATTATGTTTGGAGTCGGTAAAGTTTTCGGCGGACGTGTCTCTGTGCACGTAATCCGCGCATAATGTGTGTATTTGGCAATTATGTAAAACTTTCTGTTCTTGTAATTCTTTGTATTATTCTTCACATTTGTATATGTGTGCAATGTTTGTGTGTACCATTGAGTGCCTTGGTAATTGATTACCAAATGCTGAATGTGTGTGAGTCCGCTTAATATAGTTCCGAAGCGAAAGTATTGTATGCAAGCAGCAGTAAAATAATAATAACGAATAAGCGTGGCGCGCCGATCCGGCTTCCTTCCTGTTCGCCTCTAAATACACTTTATTTATTATTATATGCAGTGTACGAAACAGGAAGGAAACGAATGCGCTACAGTAAAGTGATTTTTAGTACTACTCTGATCCATCGGATACTGGCGGACTTTTATTCTTCAGCTGTTGCTTTTGCTGCTGCTGCTTGCTGCTGCTGATGCCAATGTCTTGCTTGCAGAACTCGTTACGCAAGCATTTTCGTAATTTCACTTTCTTCCGATGCCACGATGTTCTTTGCGCGAAATAAATTTTCAATTGTTTTTTTCTCTCTTCTTCTTCTTCTTGCTTTTTCTGATTCTCTTCTCGGTTTCTTTGGTTTTGGTTTTTAGTTGATTTTGCTCTGCTTTGATTTGATTTCTTTTTTTCAATTTGGTTTTAAAAGTTGTGAAATTAATTAATTTGTTGTTTCGATGGAATCATTTGCTAATTAAGTGCGAAATTATGTCTTTTAAAGTTTATTAATGTTGGTGTTTTATTTGTTACAGGTAGGAGATAATATTCAAGTAATAAAAAACTTACTTTTCCTGAATGATGCGCTCTTCTTGCGGTTGGTCGTTGGTACTTCTTGCTGATTTTACAGTATAGAAATCCCCGGGTAAGCAGCACACAATTGTTTTCACTATCCGTTGTTTGATTATCGATTTATAAATGTCGAATAAGGCAGTACTGGCATCGGGAAACTGCCATCGACAAATAATAAGTTCTTGCACCGCTTTATGCTATGCTGAAAGACAAGAACAAGAAGAAGGAACCCATAGTGGGGCTCTCTTTAGTCTGTCTTATATTAATCGCGCAACAACTAGTCCTCCAACAGGGGGGGACTCTTTAAAATGTTGTGTTACCGTTCCTCGCACGTTTACCATCTCTTCAGCGTCTGTGTGTGTGTGTGTGTGTGTGTGTGTGTGGTATCTTTGGTAATTCCGTTTGCTGCGAAGAATTGCGTAATTTATACGCTGTGGCTCGCTTTGAGGAAGACGGAACTAGAATTATTATAACGGTACCACGACATATTCTCTCTGTCAGTACTCTACTCTACTCCTACTCTTTCACTTTTGCTTCTTCTGTTTTTAATTCTCTTAATGTTTATTAGTTCTTTTGAGCTCTTGAATAATGTGGCGTCTCTTTTGTTTTGTTTTTTTTTTCGTTTCTATATTCTATAATGAAAGTGCCAGTGAATTTAACAGCTAATAGAGGTAATCCAAAACAAAGATTACTCAATGTTTTATAACGGTTAGACAGTATGTTAATGGCTGGAGGCGCAGAAGACGTAATGGATCTCTTTCGTTATGGTCGTTCGTTTGGCTTACGTTAGATAATTATCGAATAACTAACTGATGAATATTTTGGATTTTTTTTTTGGTTGTTTGATTTTTTTTTCTCGGTTTGGTGGGTGTGTGTAATGTGTTTGTTTTTCATTTCTTTTTCGTGCGCTCTACGCATGGAAAAAGCCGCAAATTATGTATGGATTTGTAATACCGAGTGTACTTTAACGTTCAATGTGTGTTGGTGAAGAAGAGGCTGCTGTTACTTCTTGCGGAAACTTTCTATTTGCGCGCACTGCATTGGTGTATTATAGGCGAAAATTTCTAGGTCTTTCTCTACTTACTTTGTTTTTTCTTGCTTGCTTTTCGCTTTAAACATCTTCTTCTTCTTCTTCTTCGGTAAATACTGTATCAGTATTTTTGTAGTTCAGCTTTTCAGTCATGTTCTCAGATTATTTAAATAAAATGTAGAGGATCTTCTTTGTGATTATAAAATTTTAGGGTTTTTTTCTTCTTTGAAAATTTGATTTTTTATTGATTTTTAGTGGAAAAGTGATTTTCTTTAAACTTTATTTTATATTTTCTAGAAAAATAGTTATAATTTATAACTTTTGATATGTTTGGGATGGGGAATAGTTGCTTTATTAGAAGCAAAAAACAATGGTTGAAAAAGTTAATTTTTAAGGGTAGTTTTGGTGTTCGAAAGTTGACCAAGTTTTTCAACTTTTATTATATTTTTCCACTTTAACACCCTGTATCTTCTAAATTAAGGGTCATACAATAAAAAGTTATTTAAATAAAGTGTAGAGAATTTAATTCTCTATATGATAGGCGTTTTTTAGATTTTTTTTCGAAAATTTAATTTTTTCGAAAATTCCCAAAAAATACGATTTTTTTCTAAAAATTGAAAGTCGTCCGATTTGGATGAAACTTTCCAAACTTGTATATAATAAAGAGAGAAGCATTTTATCTAAGTAAACTTTTTTGATTACACTT
>JASKGO010008193.1:0-20686 GCA_030556065.1 Holobus sp. GC000080 | reverse complement strand
TTTACTTTGTTAAGATTTTTTCGGTGCAACCCAAATGTACCCTTAACTTAACTTAAAAGTGAAGTTCCCTTAGTTAAATGAAGTTTAAGTGCAAAACGGTGCAACCGGCCATAAATCACTCAACAATTTATTAATAGAGTAGAAACAATGAAATATATGCTGAGCTATAAACTAGTTTAGCAAAGATTATTAAAATGGAAGGTATATTATACTGCTATAACAACAAAAGCGCGGCTGCAAATAAATTTTCCTATGATTTATACGGAAAACAGTTAGCGATCGATTTTCGCACGAAGTGGTCTCATTAAAAATCTCGACCTCTGGAGGAAATTGCATATTTTATCTCTGCTTGTAGATCGTTTAAGGAAATTTCATGCAGAGCAAAACAATTTTTTTAAATTTATTGTTAATCGATTAACTTCTGTGTGCTCGAATCTAAACAACAATTTCCCGCTGATAATGAAAATGTGGCCTTTTAATTTTGCCACGTCCCGATTATGGACTAGAAACTATCAGAAAATGATTTATTGGAAAGTCAGGCGAGTTCGCATAATTGCATTTGCGCCAAGATTTCCAAGTGCACACTGCTAAAAATTCCTTTTAAAGAAACTCAAACAAGTTTTATCTCTATTTTATAGCTTTAGGAAAATTTTCATTTGTTGTTTTTTTACTTAACAAATTTACAATAAAATAAACAATAAAAAAATAAAATTACAAATCTTAGGATAATTAAGTATGGGACATTAACATCAAGACACTTTTATCGTTTATGTGACATAGTTTTGGATCGTTTCGCAGCTTCGTTTTTTTTTTTTTTGCTTTTTGCAACATTTGTGGCAAAAACTTGACGAGTCTAATGCTTCAAAGAGTTAAATTTAGAGGAATCATTTCGAAAATAAATGTTTGACTTTTGGAATCGTAACATTTCGCACTAAGTGCTAGTATTTTTTTATTTTTTATTTTATTTTCAACTTGATGCTTAAACTCAATGTGTAAATGACGAACGCGTTGCCCTAGTTACTAACTTGGTTATAAAGAGTAATAAGAAATAGAAACGAAATGTTGCACAGATCTTTTTTTTTTCATTTAGTACTTTTGAATAGATAGTTCTTCGTTTGGAGAACTATATTTCTATAATTCTTGCTATTCAACTATAATGCACGAAGGCAATAAAATATTTTTTGCTGAAAATTGCGTATTTAAAGTTTATCAGTTGCAATTTCACGACTTGGTAATGTGACGTCCAATATTTTATTGTCCGTATAATAGTTTTTGTTTTAGTGCTTCGCAAAGTGGACTTTTGTTCATTTATTTCGAATTTGTTTTGTCTGCATTGAATTTTTTGACAATTAATTATTTAATACAATTAATTACATCTTTTTTCCATCATTTGTTTATTCTACAAATAACAAATAATAAACACCAAGCAATTAAAAAAATAATTTCATTAACAACCTTCATTTTAAATAAATTGTACTTTTAAAACATTTAACAAAATACTCATTTAAATTTGATGGACATTTTGGACGGATTTCCAAGAAACAACTTCATAAATTTTCTCAGTAAAGCTCTCTAAATGAAAGCCAATGAAATCATAAAAAATTAAAACAATCATCAGACGAAAATTACACAAATTTCATCTATAAAATTTACGCAAAAAAAAAAATGAAATAATATCCGGCGATTAATGAAAGGTCTACAATTAGAAAGACAATGACAGTGAAAATAGCAGCTCCAGGAAAAGCTTGAATTGGTCAGCAACAGCGGTCGAACCGACAAACCTAACAATAAAATCCTCGTCCGTTTTCATTATTATTATTTTTTATTTTTTCATTTTAAATGATAATTAATCGGTAATACCTGAAATCAAAAATCGTCCTTGTGGAGTTCGCGGAGCCAACATGAAAATTCGCAGGAGAACAAGTTTCGCATTAACCGCGCATTATTAATTATACCGAAAATGATGTGCGGGAATAATGACTAGCGAGTGAGAGGAGCTGAAAACTGGGTGCTGTACGTTGCCAAAAAGCGTCATTCGCTCACTTCTTTTTTGCATCGATGTACTTTAAGGATTCGCATTTCATCAGATGCATAATCATTTGCTTTACTCTCAATTGACGTAAGCCAACGAGCAGTAATAAAGTGTTTAAAGGCCACGGACATTGAAGACGCCCCCAGACGAAGAATTGCTCGTTATTCCACGTAATTTATGCCTTTTTATGTCCATCTTTAGAAGTCTGTACAGGGTCTTTTTAAATTTTGGTTTTCCAGCTCGAAGTTTTGCCAATTTAAAATTAAATTTTCGAAATTAAAGTTTAATTTTAATTTTTAATAATAAAAATATAATTGAAAATTATTAAAATTTGTTTAAAAATTTTTTAACTCATTTTCAATAAATAAAATTTATTATTTAATTGAAAGAAAACTTTCATTTCGAAAATTTAATTTTAATTTAGTAAAGTTTTGCAACGCAAAAAAAAATTAATTGAAAATTATTAAAATTTGTTAAAAAAAATATTAATGAATGGGAAATTTAAATATTTAAATTATAAGATTAAAGATGACAAATGAAAGCTGCGGGAAAATCCGCAAAGATATTCATTTAACAGACACGAAATAAATTTAAAACCATCTTAAATTTTACATTCCGTTGTATATTATATATTTATGTATTTTAAAGACACCATATTTGTTTTATATGTACATGAAAGAGTGGGTTTCTTTGATTTTAATATATATATAACGAGCTAATTCGCAGGTAGGCTATAACAAAGAGCTGATGATTCACCAGGTCCAGGTCTATAAGAAATTCAACTTTTTTTTTCTTCAGCTCTTCGAATTTCATTATAATTTTTCATTTCTTGAAAGCCTTTGTTGCTTCTTAAGAACAGAGCAGACCAATATTTGTTTGTTAAAACTTGAAGACCGTTAAAAAGTATTGACTGGCTGCACTCCGTTTTAGAGTGTTGTTCGTGTTGACCTCAAAGGTCAACCGGAAAGTTTCCTCAAGTGCAATCTATTGGTATCTAAACAATAATTAGAAATTATGGGCATAAGTTAATGGCCTTTACGATCGAGCGCTTCGATCGCTTATGCTGCATTATAATAATTATTTACCTGCAGCATTATTTGCTGTATAAATATCTGTATAAAAGTATATAAAATAAGTTTTATCTTTATTATTTATAGCCGCTTATGTGTGCGGTAATTTGTTTAGTTTATTAGTTTTGAAGGAACTAAATAAATTAGTTTTTCCTTGTACAGAAGTAAAAAATTTAAATTGGTAATAAATTAGTAATGAAAATTTATTTATTAATTCAGTTTTTCTGTTTTAAATTTAGTTACATTAAACAATTTGTTATTAGCAAATAACAAAAAAAAATTAAAAAATTAAAATAGCAAAATGTTAATTTGGAAAGTGTTTTCAAACAAAAAGATATTTTTAGACTTTGTTGATATTTATTAAGTACTTTTGCAATATATTTTGTTTAAGCAGCATACAGTACACAGTATATATACATTAAATGGTTTATTAGTTTATTCAATTATGCAACAAATTGTTTAAATAATGCAACGTTAAGCAAGGAAAAATACAATTATTTTAATTTAAAGCAACATACTATAAAGAGACAATGTTAAAAAAATCCTAAAAAGTTAAAATGACAGTTGCAAACTAATATTATAGCTTGTTAAATAAAAAAGTCAACTTTGTTAAAAATTTGCAATTTTATACCATTAACAGTAGCAACAATAATAATATATCATTGGCTTGTAGGTCGAACAATCGTTTACACTGTACTTTTATGCATTTGATGAAATTTGTAAAATGTAAAATTGTTCGGTTGTTTTAAAAATGCGTGGTTATTAAGATGAAAATTCAGTAATTTGTATTCAAATTTCGTCAATTTGTTTAAAATTTGCAAGCAATTTATAACTATTCAGTTTTCCTTTAAAAGTTATAAATTACCATTTACTTTTTCGTTATATTTTCCACAAAAAAAAATCTTTTTTTTTTTAATTTTATATTGGAAAGAAGAACAAAAAATAAATATTGTTACTAATATTAGGACATAATAAAACGGTTAAACAAAGGCATTTACGTTTTGCCAATCTCGCCCATCGTTTTGTGTCAACAAATCAACAAAAACAAGACTCGGGTCAATATTTGACTGCAGGCTTTTAGTAAGATTGTACAAAGAGGAAATTCCCTATACGACAAAAAATAATAATTAAAAAAAACAAGATATCTTTACTTTAATTTCGTCATTAGAATTCCCACTAATTCAACTAATTGCTCGTTTAATAACGTAAACGCAGCATCGGATAATCGCAGAGAAAGTTTAAACTAAATTAAGATCAAAGTATCAAAGTTTAAATTAGCTCAACTTAAAAAAAAAATCTAATCGCTCGCATTTCTTCTTCTTCTTCTGCTGTTATTATTATTATAACTTCCTCTTATAATTTTTTTAGTTCTTCTTTTGAAAAATAAATACTACACATAAATTGCTCATTATTGTTTGCAAAACTGAAAACTGACTGACAATCGATAGAAATTGTGAAATTTCAATTGTGTATTTTATGGAATACAAGTCCAAACGCGAGCGAACAATCGCCCACAAGAACAATTAATTTACGATTTGCATTGTAAATATTCCTCATCATCTAAGTGGCGATAATTTCTAACGTTAATTAAAGAAACAATGCTTGCACACACGTAGCGATATGTATAAATGAGGAAGACAGACACCTTTTTGACCTAAAAACCTCATCTCGCGCGCGAAGAACATTTAAAACAAAGATTTTTAATCATCGCTTCAGAGACAAATCTTTAATGCTTTAATGAAGAGATTAAATCTGCAGCGAGTGCCAACTGCTAACTTTTTTGAGCCAAATTTTATTTCTGTAATTATGTTATATTACTTTTAAATCTTAATTACAATTATAAATTTGTGCTTTTTAATGCTGCCGTAATTATTATGCAGAACATAATAAAATTACAGCTGCGATTGTCAAAGTTAATGAAGCGTGAATTTCCTTCGAGCATAAAATTCTTCGATTGTGTAACTATTATGCGTCGATTATAATTGGTCATTTATTTCTTCCTAATGCAATACTTTTTCGTTGCAAAACTAATTCCAGCGGAAATCCCCAACGAAACAGGAAACGTCCTATTCTTATTATATTTGAGGAATTTCGCAATTTGCTTTTTGCTTTTCCTTTATTAAAGCACCATTGTTTGTTTGTTTGTATTTTTTTTTGTATTTATCTACTGCATAGTATTAATTTGAAAATTATTATACATAAAAAAATTATTAAAAAATTTCAAATATTACGAAATTAATTAAAAAAAGGAAACAAAAATATAGCAGGGATAAAGCAAAAAAGCATCATTTATGAATCATTGGAAATAGACCGGAAATTCATAAAACAAATCTAATTAAATGCAATAATTTCGCACTGAACCGAAACGCATCCTGTAAGAAAGACAGCATAAGAAGTGCAAAGTCTTTTGCAATCGCATCCTTATGCAGATAAACCAAACAAAAAGTCTCTCTGTATAGTATAAACATCAACAAAAGAGCTACCGGTTTCTTACTTCTTTAGTGGATAACCAATTACTGCAATAAAATTAAAAAAAAAAAAAAGTAAAAACCAGAATTATTCCGAGTGTAAATTCCCACTTGGTGGGTGTTTTAAGTCTTTAATTAGCTTCGAAATGATATCTGGAGACTTGCAGTGGGCGAGAACAACGAAGTGTCGCAATAAATCTCTTCCTTGAAGAGACCCAGCACCAAAAAGAATGACGCAAACGCTACTGACAGCTTGTACTGGATTTGCAGTTTACTTCTTTCGCTTCTTTCGCGCGAAACTTTTTTTCTACTTTAAGTTTGGCGAGTGTTATTTTTTTTTTTTTAATAATAATAAGTACTTAAAGCATTAAAGTCTAATTTATGAAGGCGAACCGGCTCCTGTTCTCATCAGCCTATTTATTTGTATATCGAAAACGCTGTTGCTGTTGCATAAACATTTACAAGTATAACGAATAACGAATCCATTAATCGACAAGTACCAATATCGTTTTGTTGTTACGACCTTCGTCGTAACAGAAACACTTTTCGTATTTTTAAACTAAAAAACTCTTCTTGCGCAATTGGCGATCACTTTGTGTGAGTGCGTTTGTGTGGTCATAATCCTGTTAAATGTTTCTGTTTCAAGTTGGCAGCATTATTTATAACAATCTTTATGTGGGCTTCATTCATGTGGAAGCCTACACCAAAGGAAACACCAATTAAATGTGCTAATTATTATCAATTATATGCGGCCGACGAGAAGAGAGTTTAGCGTTTTGCATTTTGCTTAAGAAAATGCAATGTAATGGTTCTTAGAAATGCATTAATATTTATTATAGTCCTGCATCTTTTTGCAAGACATTTAGATAAATTAAAGAAATTAAAGAAGTAATTAGCAAACGCAAAAAATTGCTTGTTATTTGGAAAGTTTTCAAAGTTTTTGCTTTTTGTAAAAAATAAATAAATAAAAAACAGTAAAAAATTGTAAGTTTTCATAAGTTCCTCTTTCTGAAGAAATAATAATGTCAATGTGCTAATACTGCTAATTATAAATGAATAATTGTTGCTCTATTGATTAATTGACACACTTATATTGATCTGTAAAGTTATAAAATATTTTTTTCTGCAATTGTGTTATAAAATATAATCATGGCAATTGAACGTAGGAGTTGATAATTAAGTTTTATTACTTTTAAAACCGTAATTTTTATACAAAGGATCATTAAAGTTTTATTTTAGTTTGCTGTAACACTTAACTGACTTGGAAAATATTATTTATTTGCAAAATAATTTTTTGTAATTTATATAATAATATAATAAAAATGCTTTGTTTATAATATATAATATAAAACATAAAAAAACTATTTAAAATTGAAATTTGGAGAAACAAATACAATAAAACAGTTAAATTTTTAGATTTCCTGACACGTCCAGCCAATAATAATTGTAAATAATAGCAATAAATTAATTAAAATGAGTCATATGACAAAGTTCGTGACATATTTTATCTAATTTATTATTCCCATTTTCTAAATTTAGAACAAAATTAAGTATTAATTAACTCTTCACAGAACTTACAAATGTCGGAGTATTAGAAAACTAATTCTTATTTATTAGATGCTTAATTATGTATAAACTTTAATTATACATCTTAATTTCTATTTTTTTTTTATTTATTATTTATTTATTTATTTTTTTGTCCTAATTTTGATTTATAGAATTTGATAAAATTCTTAAAAGTACACTTTTTCCATTTTGAAAAAAAAAGTAAAAAAATTGTGACACCAGCAATACCAATCGATTAATTAAAAACTTGTACTTTCCAAATTGGACATACCAAATAAAAAATGGAATAAATTACTTATTAAATTTCAAGAAGAATTCAATAGTTGAATTTCAACAGTAAAAAATCGGATAAATTCAAAAAAAGCAATGCCATTAACATAATTTCTGCACATTTAAATAATTTTTTTGTGTCACAATAATAAAAAAAAATAACGTTAGCCTAAAGAATGTCATAAAACTACAATTTATTGCTAATAAAAATTTCAAAAAGTAAATAAAATAAAACAAAATCTTTAAAGTAGATAAATATCTAGAAAATATTAAAATGATTGATTTTTCTTCACTTCAAAATTTCCTTCCTCTATATGAATAATAAAGTGATCCACTCCACTCATAAAGAGCTTAATTTCCCTCTCATTCATATTCTAGATAAATTATGGAAATTCACCGAAGGTCTTTCGGGGGGTCAGTAAAACTAAAAACGCTTTTTAATGAATGCGTGTGCACTAATGGTAACGCAAAGGAAAATTTTAACATTGGAAATTGCTGATAATAAAAGCACTAAACAAACAATGAGTTTACTTATATGAATTACAAGTACACATTTCTATGTACAGTACAAAATATACAGTGCAATTTAATTAACTTTAATTATTCTTAAATTTTTATTTTTTTTCTGGAAATTGTTTATTGTTTACATTTCATGATTTATTTAATTAACAAGCAAATAATACAAAAAAAATGTTTTAGTTGCTAATTTTTCAATTTCAGGAACCGGGACATTCGGAAGGGTACTTTTGTGTCGCAACAAGACGACCAACGACTACAGCGCAATGAAAGTTCTCAATTTGGCGGACGTCATTCGATTGAAGCAGGTGGAGCACGTGAAGAACGAGAAAAACATTCTGTTGGAAATCCGACATCCCTTCGTGGTGAACATGTAAGTGTGTCTCTTTAAAGTTTAAAGTAGTTTAAAAGTATATTCTATACCTGTGTTGGTGTGCGTGCGACGATAATTTAGGTCGCGTCGCCTCTTTTGGACGCTTGTCAAAAAGTATTCGTGGGAGATTTTCTCAAATCGACCGAAATATACGGGATGTATTTAGGAATAGACTGTGCGCTTCCTAACTTACCGTAGATACAATATTTTATAAAAGAAGAGCGAATTAAAGGCTTTAGAGTGACCCACTTAAAGTTCTTCTTCCTAACTCTCCTACCTCTTGACGCTAATTTACTGCTTTAAATATTTACTTGCATTTAATACCATCGATCTCTTTGAATGTATAAATATTTAATCGCTCAACGTATTTTTAAATAATCGACTTTTGCAACTTCATTTTCCCAACTGAATATTTTTAAAAAAAGTTTTCTCTTATTTTTAAACGTTTGTTTTAAAAGTTTCGGTTCATTTAAAACATCTCTTTGCGTGTTTCGAAAATAAAACATTATTATTTTTTACTTCTGAATGCGTCAAATGAAGGCAATATGTAAATTTAGATTGCTTCTGTGATGTAATTTAAAGTAATCAAGTTGATGAAACTTTTTATGTGAATTTTTTTAAATATTGATGTCTATAAAAATATTAATTTAAAACTTAAATTGACTTATTAATTAAATAGTTTTGCAATTTATTTTTAATATCAATTTTATATTTTTACAAAACCAATTGTTTTTTAATTAAATCTATTATTATTTTTATATCAAATTAAAAAAAAAATTAAATACAAAGTTTAAATTTAGAATTTAAATTTTAGAACATAAAATGCGTAACACTTTTAAAATACATCTTGCTACTAGTAAGTGAATAAAAATAGTTTGATAATCAACGAAACACTTTTTGCTTACTAACAATTATTTATTAATTCCAACGAAATTTGATTGGTCTGCAAGTAACGAAACTATTTTTACAGTGAAGGGGCTTAGTCATCGGATTAATTAGTTTTAATTGCACATTTATTAATGTCATAACTTCAGTAATTTGCGGTTTATTATAATAGTTACAATAATAATTAAAAATAATGATAATAAAATTGAAAAAACTTATAATTAGTTTGTTTTAATAGCATCATTAACATACAAGCTGTATGTAAAATAAAAAAATAAAAAATCCGGTGATTTATTGCTCACAAAAGGAGATGTAACATCCGAATTTCACTTTTTTTATGAATGTCTGCTGTGGTGTGGTCTCTGTTCAAGTGGCCGTTCATTTTACATGTGTAAAACGCATTATCATCTCTTTGAAAAGAGCTGAGAAATGAACGCAACGAAGAAAGCTGTTAAAGAGAGGAAGTCGAAATGCCCTCGGGCTTCTTTACAAAGATAACTTTTCCCGTGTTGGGTACGAAAAATGACCGCAGGATTCGTTCGATCTTCTTTAAATGATTAATTTGTATGGCTTTTAGCAATCATAAAGTAGTTGAGAAAGTGTCACACCCTTAAAAAATAACTTTTTGTCTTTTTTTTTTAAATAAAATAAAATTATATATTTAGTAAAAATAAATAAAAATTTGAATTAAAAATTAAAAAATTAAATTGAAAAATAATCTATTAAGTTTAATTTATTTCTAATTATGATGGACTGTCACTAATAAATCATAAGTTGCATTAACAACATTACTAACAAAACAGGAAGTGGCTCGAAGCAAAATTAATGAAATGCTAATGCAAAGACATTTAAAGTCAATGGAGATTAAGTTGCAAAGAAAGTTTAAAACTCATCAATATGGGCAAGAAATTTAAGCAGTTCTAAAATTAGTTAGTCAAACGCTTCTTTTAACAAAAAACAACAATAAATCCGTAAGAAAATATTTTCCAATAAAAGAAGTAAACAAATACGCAAGAAATACAAGAAAGAAAAATATATTTACAAAAAGCAATAGGCGATAAAATTCAAATGGAAAAATGCGTTTCTCTTGTAACGACAAACAGCCATAAAATTTGCATGCCGGCAACAAAAACGGATAAAAATCGTAAATTAATTTTGACATTTGCTTTTCCTGTGCGTCTTCTACAAGCCGTACAACATCCGCACAAGACAAACGAATGTTTTTCTAAAATTGTAATAATAAAATAATAAATTTTCAATCCAAGAAAAACAAGTAATGAACTTTTTATTTTTCCTTTACTAACGTGAAAAAATATGTTTTATTTAGCTTTAAAACGTTTATTTCAATGTTTTCCTAATGGACATAAAGGATTTTGGCACTGTTTTCCACGGGAAAGTTCAAACGTTGTATTTTTGTTATTTCGGTAAATTACATTACTTTTTTTTTACTATAAAAATAACATACAGAGGTTATTTTCATCTCTTCAACGTGTTTTACACCGGTAACTTAATATCGATTTGCGTGGACTTGTAGTAAATATTTTCCGGAAATGTGGCGAAAACACCATGCATAATTTTCCCACCTTAAGTAATTTATAAACGAGTTGCGCGAATTGTAAATATTTTTAAATTCGCTTCTTGGCTTTTATTAAATCGAATCAATTACCCAAGAGTTATAAATATAATACCTAATAAGACGCAAATAAATTTATTATTTTAGTTTACTTTTTGGCTGAATTATTTCCCTTTAATATGCATTTTTTAATTTTAAAATTAAGAATGTAATAACTAAAAAACAAGCAATTAAAATTTAAAAAAATTACTTTTTCGATTTAAAATTTAAATATAATATAATTAAAGGGTTTAAAGTTTACTTTTTCATTTATGTTTTTAAGCTTTTTTTAAGTGAAGTTACCGTTAAACTTCTAAACGTTTTTGCACAACTGAAATTTCATTGAAACGTAAACAGTAATTTAAGAAAATTGCCGTTTGAATGCAAAAGCAAAACAATATTATGACTAGTGACGTTTAAAGTTACAAATCATCTTTTCGGTGTAATTTGTTAGTAATTTACTACTTATAAAAGCAAGAAAACTGATTCCTAACATTCGAAAGACTAAACAAAAGCTTTTCTTTTCTTTTTTTTTTTTTAATTGGTTTTATAAACAAAATAATTAATCACAAAGTCTTAATCGATTAATCACTTGATTCCTCACCTATTCTAATTACAAAACATTTAGTTAATTAATTATTTAATCAAGTTGTGAACTTTCTAAAGCAACTAACTATGCATACTGGCGTTCTGAAAGTAATTGTCGGTATTTTGGCCTTGCAACTGAACAATGTCAATAAATTACGCCAATATTTTCTATGCATAATATATTTATCGTTGCAAGTGCAATGGAAAATGTGCACTCGTAGGCTAATAAAAACTTGTTAAATAATACTGAATGTCATTAAACTTGCACATAATGCATAATATGAAATGCATTTAATTTTTATTCAATATCGTGGGCAATAACCTACTTATAGCTTTGATTTTGAATTCTTTGAAAAGACATTAATTATAAAAAAGTAATAATTAATTCGAAATAATATTCAATATGTTAACCACTGATTATTTTATTTGTTTCAACTACTTTTGCTTATTACTTAGAAGCTTAGAATTTGATTAGTTGCAATTTAATTTCCATCAAAAAATCTCAACTCGTGTATTTATGATCTCCATTTATTTTTAAATAATTACAAACTACATTATCTATTATAGAAACAAATATTATTATTTTTCCAAACTGCGTATTTATTAGAAACTTTTACTAGACAATTGCAAGTAAACAAGTTATTTACTTTATTTAATAAATTACATTTTTATAGATTATTACTAGAAAAATAATAAAAAATAAACAACTAAAAAATTAAAATAAAAAATATTAATTTATGGCAAAACTTAAATGAAAAATGGCCCTGTTTGACTGTTGCAAAATACTAAAATAAAAATGGCAAATAAATTGCAAAAAAGAAATGGACAACGTGTTTTATAGTTGTCTTGTTTGATTTATAGGCTTTGGTGCAACCGAGACGATTCCTGCATTTACATGCTGTTCGAATACGTGTGCGGGGGCGAGTTATTTTCATATCTGCGTAACGCTGGACGCTTCGGCACTGCAACTGGCAACTTTTACAGTGCCGAAATTGTTTTGGCCTTAGAGTACCTGCATTCGAAGAGCATCGTCTACCGGGACCTGAAGCCGGAAAATTTACTGCTGGATAAAGACGGACACCTGAAGATCACCGATTTCGGCTTCGCGAAGAAACTCACAGACAGGACGTGGACTTTATGCGGCACACCGGAATATTTGGCACCGGAAATCATCCAAAGCAAAGGACATAATAAAGCTGTTGATTGGTGGGCTTTAGGTAACTTTTTTCTATTTGATTTTTATTGTTTTTGCTATTTAGAAAAAGTTTTGTTTGGGTTTCCCTTTTAATTACTCTAAAAATAAATTGCTTTTAAGTGTTTAGTTAATTATTGATTCATTGATGACTAATTTAGATTGTGTTTTTGATAATAATCTGAATCGATTAAAATATCTACTAATCTTTTGAATTTTTTATGTATTTTTTAATTCATTAATTATTAATTTCATCTTAAAAATTATAATTTTTTTTTGAGTTTTGTCCATTTTTTGTTTAGTTTTAAATATACGTAAAACATTTAATAATTGATTAAAAAATTTAATTAATAATTGATAAAAAATAATTACAGTTTTTTGTTTAATCGGCAGGTATTTTAATTTACGAAATGCTGGCGGGTTTTCCACCCTTTTATGATGACAACCCTTTCGGCATTTACGAAAAAATCCTCTGCGGCAAAATCGATTGGCCGAAACACATGGATCCGGTCGCCAAGGACCTGATAAAGAAGCTCCTAGTGCAAGACAGAACGAAAAGATTAGGAAATATGAAGGTAAATCTAACTGCGAAGGAAATTAATCAAAAAAATTCAATATTTTTCATTTGCAGAGTGGTGCTGAAGACATTAAAAGACACCGGTGGTTCAAAGGAGTCGACTGGCACGACGTCGTTATGAGGAAACTAAAAGTAAGTCATCCAAAAAGAAAATTATTTAAAAAAAATTGAAAAAACTAATTGAAAATATTTATAGCCACCAATTGTACCAAAAGTAATGTACGAAGGAGACACCAGCAACTTCGACGAGTACCCGGAAGTGGACTGGAAGAATGGCAAAAAGAGCCTGGACGAGACCGACTTGAAGCTATTCGAAGATTTTTAATTTAAAGATTTGGAACTTTTCTATAGACATAGATTTGTGTGATTTTTACCTAAAAAAAAGTAAGGAACACAGGGTGATAACTGATCGATTATCGATTTTTGTTTTATATTTTGAACAAAAAAGCAAAACATAAAAAAAATTGTATAATGTGTGCCTAAATTGCGTGTAACCTTGCCTCGTTCCACACTAATTTTTCGATTACAATCAAAGTAACGTCGTTGTAAAAATGTGTACATATTAGCGGCAGTTATAATGTGATATGTAAATTTATATAAATTAACAACGCCATAAAATTATTTTAGGTAATAATTAGTCATTAAGTTTAATTATTAGATGTGCTACATTTTTTTTGCGAATAGAGTAAATTAATTTGGCTTGCAAAAAAAAAAACAAACATTTTTCGCCTTTGTTTCCCAATACAAAGCTTGTTATCAATTGATAACAATTATTTAAAAATATATTTATAACTTGGACTATACAAAAACCGTTAGTTAGTTTGAAAAAATAATAGTGCAATCATGGAGAAATTTGGAAATTTCTTAAGACAGTCTTTCAGACGGTCTAACAATAAAAAGTCTTCTGAGTCTTCGGGAGAAGATTTCGTGAAAAAAGTTGACAATTTTCGAACTTATGTGGAACTCAGTGAAGTCGAATACCAAATTTTTTCACTTGAAAATTTTAAAACAAAAATTAAGAGATATTATAAAAATTGCTTGGGGAAACTCGGGGCAAGTGAGGGTAATTTGCTGCAGTTACCATTGAAAGAACCCGCGGTGGCCGATAGTATAATTCTGAGCGGTAATAAAAGTGATGGTGCTAGAGACAGAAAGGTGTCCGAATGTTCGATGATGTCGGAAGCTACTCCCAGTGAATGTTGTTTGGATGATGACAGCGTAATTATCAGTGACCTGCAGCCCATTTACGAAAACGCTTCGTTAAATTGTAATAAGTACTACCAGAAGCGGTCCATTTACATCGAAAGGGAAAACCGGTTCAAACGTCTGGACGTTAGAATTGTTAAGTTGCCGGAAAATACCGTTGAAGTCAAATTTAAAGACAGGTAATTGCCGTTTATGTTTATAAATTTTCACTAATAATTCTTTTTTAAATTTTTATTGTAAAAAGTGAAAGATTTTTTTTTTGATAATTTCTTAGATTGCGGATTCGATTGATAATTTCTTAAATTTTGCTTTATTTCAGAAAAGAATTTATTATTGATGAGATGATAACAACAGAAGAATCTTATTTAGCTTCTTTAGAACACATTTTCAAAGTAATATTTTTTTTCACATTAATTTATAATTACTGTTTTACTGTTTTTTAATTTCTAAATAATTTTAGAATTACGTAAATTACGTAGAGGAAAATTTGGGAATTCCGATATTTTTGAAAATGTTTTCCAACTTGGATTTAATATTCAAAAAGACTAAACTGTTTCTTAATGATCTGCTAGATTCCAAAAATGATTTTGAAAAAGTTGGAATCGCTTTTCTAAAACATGTAAGACAATAAAATAACAATTTGAAAACAACAAAAAATTAAATTTTAAAATTTTTTAATTAAATTTAACATTTCCAGAAATCTCTCTTTGATATGTATCCGGAATATTGCATAAATAAACCAAAGGCTGACAAACTGTGCGAAGAACACGCCGAAATTCTACAAATCAAAGAAGACGAACAAAACGACGAATCTCTAATTTCACTGCTTTACATTCCAATTGAAAGACTATCGAAATACCGCTTACTGCTAAATACTTTAAACAAGCAATTGATAAAAGACGAAACAGAAACTCATTGCATTCCAAGAGCTCTAACATTAATAACCAATGTTTTATCAAGAGCCAACGACACAATTTCCTTAAATATTATAAAGGGACAAGATTACACTTTGGTAGATACAGGGAATTTTATTTTTAACGATAAATTCCGACTATTATCGCCGAAACGGATGGAAGTTGATGCATTTTTGTTTCGGAAGAAAATCATCATTACCACTAAAGATCCGGTGAGATTGTGTAATTTTTCCAATGATATCGATAATTAATTTTTATTTACTGTTAAAATCGATCAATTAATTATTATTTCCAATTGATTATTAAAGAAAGAAAAGGATTCTTATATATTCAACAAGGAAATCGACATGGAAAAAGTTTCTTTCATGGATGAAAGTGAAAATGCAACATGCTTTTTGCTGCTAAATTACACAGAAAAACCGCCAGCTTCAATTAGAGTCGACGCAAAAACGGCAATTGTTAAAAACAAATGGCTTGACGAAATTAAAAGATTATTAAGTGGACATATAGAAAAATATAAGGGTAAGTTATTTTTATTTTTTAATTTTTGAATAATTTAATTTTTGTTTTCTTGCAGAGGATGTTTATAGAAGATATTCGGTTCCTGTTTTGCTTCAAGCGCCCAACGAGAGATGACGTTTGCTGTTGCATTTTCTATATTTAGTTCAATTCTTTATAAGGATTTAATTTCAAAAGTTAATTTTTAACTTTAAAAATTTTGATTTTATTAATTTATTTAATAAATTATTATAAAAAGTTTTAAACTATAAATTTAAAATTAAAAAGTATTCTTGAAAATAGCATTTAAATGTGAATAATCTTTCAAGAAAAATTAACTTGAAAAGTAATTAGGTTAATTAAAATGAATTATAAGTATCTATTAATTAATAAGCAAATACGATTACAGTTCTACTTAGAATTTTTTATTCAGCATTATTCGCAAATTATTATTTTCCAAGAAATAAATTTCTTAAATCATTAAAAAAGTGGCAGTTAAGATAACAACTGATACAACGAGATTCTAATTAAAACAAACTGCGCAATTTAATTAAACAAACAAAAAGCGTCACAAACCTTAGATTAGATATTCGAACAAATAGTAAAAAAATAATTTAAAATTAGGCCAAACTTGAATAAAAATTATATTCATAAATAATAACTATTTTTGCAACAATTGATTTATCAAAAATAAACAACACAACAGACACAAAAATAATCAAACTGCGCAAAAAAATCAAAAATATGAAAACAAGAATTGCAAAACTACAAAAAATCAAGTGAAAAAAACAAGAGTATACGAAAACAGGATAGTAACGTTGTCCATGTCCGATTCATTTATCCTTCGGTAATGACAGTTGCATTTGTCGTGCTGGGCGATGCAATTTCCCGTCGGCCGCCCCCGCTCGGTCCCCCTTTAGCGGACGGCCACCCGCGCGCGTTCCGTTAGTTCGGTGTACGCAATTAGTCTCTGAATAATGCAGCGTCGATCGGGGTTGCCTCGACTAATAAAACTGCCCTATAAACTAAATCGACTCATTGGTTATATCCAATAAAGTGGTGTAATAGTATCCTCAATATGTACCTCTCTCCGGCTACACTTTGCCAAACAAGCAGCCAGCCCACTGGCAGTCGCTTGCTGGCTGGCTTGCTGGCCGGAGAGAGAAAGAAGGAGTTGCGGGTGGAAGGGCCGAGCGAAAGGGCCTAAAAGTGGTCGAGTCGAGACTGGATCTAATAATATCAAGCTGTAGTGTGTAGTATCTAATGTCGTTTCGCATCCGGACTCGCCGAGTTCCGGACTCCCACACGTACACAATAGCAGGGGGCTATTCAATCCAGAGATAACTTTTACTTACTTCGGATTAAATCTGCATCGATCCGATTCCTACAACCTATATACCGCACACATTTCCGCACACACTTTTTCAATCAAATCCTTTCTTGCTGAGGCCTTTTTTTCTTCTTCTTCTTCTTCTTCTTCTTCTTTGGCTTTTCCTCTTGCGTGGCGCGCTTCTATTTTACCGAATTACTAATTTTCCAATGGCTTTTTGTGTCTGCTCCGGCTGCTGTTCGGATGATTTGAGTTGCCTGTTTTTAGGACATTAACTGTTCCATTCCTTTTTTTTTAATAATAAAAATAATAATTATTATTATTGGAGCTTTATTTAATTATAAAAAAATATATCCCTGGCATTTTATATTATAATTTATTTAAATTATACGATTAAGAGTTTTTATTAAACTTTGGTTTTCTTTTTATTAAAGGAAAAATATTGCAAAATATATATTTTTAAAAATATGTTTTCATTATTTATAGCATTGACTTAAGAAATGTGTGAAATTTAATTAAAATCTCAATTTTTAAATAAAAAATAATAAATTCAGAATTACGCTCTTTGATTAGGGCATTAAATAAATAATAATAATATATAAAATTAATTAATATTAACTTAAAATATATTTTATTCATATAAAAAATATATTTAAAAAAATGCTCCAAGAAAAAATGCAAAACAATATAATTTTATTATATTTTCTTTATTTTAAATAGTCAGGATTATTAATAAAATTATTTCAAATTTAAATTACAAAAAAAAAATTAGATGAAGGCAAAAACAAAACAAAAACAAACGGTCAATGCACAAGTTATAAGATAAGTCATAATAAGACTGAGAAAAGACGTGCTGATTCAGCAAATACCTCACTAACTCAGTCTGTTTCGGTGGTTCGGACGGTTCGCCGGTTAATAAAGACGTTATTTTCTTAATTTCCTTTCGTGTGTTGTGCAGA
Organism: Holobus sp. GC000080; assembly: GCA_030556065.1. Classification (NCBI taxonomy): domain Eukaryota; kingdom Metazoa; phylum Arthropoda; class Insecta; order Coleoptera; family Staphylinidae; genus Holobus; species Holobus sp. GC000080. Next base: position 2,630 of record JASKGO010008193.1, on the reverse strand, counting down.
ATTCTTCAGGAACTGGTAAAATATTCATTGTTAATAAAATGTAGTAATTAGTAGTACCTTAGTTAAATTAATTAAAATTTACTATATTATTAGTAATCACAAAAAGTATTTGCATTTTTAATGTCATTTCCTTAAATATTTTTTAAAATAATAAATCGGAAAACAATTATTGTTGAAAATTGATAAATATTGAATTTATATCAAATTATTTTGATAAATAATAAATAGTTTTATTTGGGCAATTAATTATAAGTAATTTTTTTATTGATTTTTCTGTTTCAGTTTAAAACTTTGTGCCGTTTATATCATTATCGGTGTGATTTGTGCGGTGTGCTTTCAAAATGAAGCTGGAAACTAGAAATTTCCCTGCCAGGACGACTTCAAAGTGAGTTCTTTACCTAAAATGATCCTTTGCACCTAAGTTTTGATTTAGTTTATTTTCGTTATTTCCGTAATTCTACTTAAAAATTGTTGATTAATGTTAATTAAGCATTAAGCAAGTATTTGCATCACTAGCTCTTAGCATAAGAACAAAGAGTGAAACAATGGCAAAAGCAATAATTGTTGCAGGAAAATTTGTACAGTCGATTTGCGGAAAACGAAATCAACTTACGACTTGTTTGTTTGCAGTTTATTACTGTTATAAGATTATAACTCGCATTCCGTTTTCATTTCGTTTTCGTGCCGGCACAGTATTTTCCAGTCATGGCATTAGTATTATACTACGAAACTGTGGCCGCCGACTTTTCCACGACGATTTTCCACGAATCAGACGTGACATCTTGGGGTCTTTGTTTTAGCGTTTGCTCTGCGGATACCCAAGCAAACGGTTCCACTACAATTACGATTGTCTCTTCTTTACGACCGTCTTAGTTTCCTCGTAATAATAACAGCAACAACAACAATGCATGACGTGATGCACCGTGACAGGAATATTCCTCCTTAGTAGTAGAGTAGACTCTTCTTCCCAGTTCGCCGCTCAAACTTAAATATTAACTTATTGCAATTGTGTGTGCCGTAAGTTCGTCCGAAGAAGTGCACAAATTTCCACCAACTAGATAATACTTGGGAGTCGTCGCATTTCACGTTACCGAATTGCGCGCCCTTAACAACTCGAAACTCGATAAATTTCCACTCACAAGAAAAAAAAAAAAAAACGAAAACACATAGTGAAGTTTTACTTTTTTTTTCTTTTTTGAAACGTTTTTTTTTTCATAAGTCTTTGGCTTTTTAAAGTAAAAATTAAGAGAATTGGGAAGTTTGCAAGCACTTTGGGAATGTCGGGACGCCCTTCACCGTGATTTATCAAGATCGATTATGATTTTTTCACCATACGTACACGTAGATTTGACCTTTTTGGCGTGCCGTGCATCGTTCCCGCCGCAAAAGTTTCGAGTGGAAAATTCTAGGAAATTACACTTTTGCTACTTTGTTAAAATTTATGTATTCTCTTTCTCTTTCGGTCGTTTTTTCGCCACCAGCAAGGGCCTCATATCTTTGCTCTAACATAAATTATCCCTATTTTAGGCTGCGCTTCTTCTACACCAATTTCAAATCTATGAGATAAATCTTCTTTTATAACTATTGCTACTATTGCTGTTTGCAAAACTTTCAAAACTTATTAAATTTTGCATTTTTAACGTAAAAACAAAAAAAAATCTAAAATTAAAAATAATTTGTAATTTTGGATTTATTAAAAAAGAAGAATAAAATTAAACTTTAATTTATCAAATGTTGAGTTTAATGTACAATAAATGATAATTTTGAATTTTTTATTCATATAAAGCAATTTAATTTCTCATGATCATTAAACAGAAAAAGGAAATTATGATTTTAGATATTTTTATTTGTGCTTAAAATTAAAATACCAATTCAATAAAAATTGAAAACAAATATAAATATCGAAAGCAAAATATATTTATAAAAACAAAAGATTTTTAAATATTTTATTATTCATATTAATAAGGGTAAGTTTAAAAAAAAAATTGTTCATTTTATCAAAGTGTCAGGATTTTTAATTAAAAATAACAACAAATTGTTTAATTTCAATAATAACAAGGACATTAAATTTAGGTAATGGACTAAAATAAAAGCAATTTCCTATGAAGCAAAGTAAAAATAGATAGTGTAGTATAAAAGAACATTACAATTTATTTTTTCTCCATATATCAAAAATGCGTTGTACTAAACAAACTGTGCTTTTTAATACTTTACTAACTGTGTTTCTAATATTTAATGTAAGTTTTTAATTAGCGATTTTTGCAAAAATAATTTTGCAAATTTTTACAATAAATGATTCAATTAAATGATTAATTTTCAGTACAAATTTGTTTTACTCTCCGCACAAAACGGATACAATATAAAAACAAATTTTATCAGTGTGAAATGGTACAATAAATCAAGATTTTCAATTTTTAATGTTACAAATGCAAAGGTGAATGGAACGGTACATGGAGTCAGTGCAATTTTTTCTCTGAAAGTTCCAGTTCATCCAACCGAATTATACGTACGAATAGTAGTAGTAGTAGTAGTACTTGTATTTTTCTGTGCTTTGAGCACAGGGAGGCTATCGACCCGAAGGTCCTTCTGCCATGGTGATGGGGATGCCTACCCAAACACCACTACCCATA
>JASKGO010008192.1:0-14864 GCA_030556065.1 Holobus sp. GC000080 | reverse complement strand
CCGCGCACTTAAAAATTATTTCCGGAAAACCGGAAAGATGAAAATGAAATTTTATAATTGATTTCGATAAAGAATAATATTCTTTATAAAATCAGAGTAAAAATTTTAAATTCAAAATGTTAACTTTTGATAAAAAATTACTTTTTTGTTGCTCTTGTATTCCATTTACTAAAAATACGGACGCCGCGTACTTAAAACTAATTTCCGGAAAACCGAAAAGAAAAAATTGAAATTTTATTTTTAATTATAATAAAGAACGACATGCTTTAAAAAATAAGAGCAAAAATAAAAAAATAAAAAGATGTTTTTTGGGTTTTAAAGGTGGATGAAGTTCTGCAAGAATTCGCTTCCAAATGTTGCCAGCACAATTCAGCTCAAAACTACGAAATAGTAACAATTATGAACGCCGACGGTATCTACTTGGCCACTTATGCGGCTCTTTTGCTCAATTTGCGTCTGTTGCGCAATGGACATTACAGCCAACAAGGCAATGCAAACGACGGGGAAACCCTTTTAATGACCGAGACGCAATTCGTTGAGGAAGTCCACGGAAGCGGCGTCTTGGTTTACGTTTCAGCCACCTGGCTTTGCGAACTCTATCAAAATGTCATTGCTAAATCCCTCCTGGAATTGGCAGGATACGATCCGAAAAGTAGTCAACAACCAGCACTAATCAATCTTCTTACTGGTCAGTTAACTTTTAATTTATTTCTTTAAATTTTACTATTCAAAAATAATTTTTTTTATTTTATTTTTGTTTTTTGTTTTGTTTTTATTTGGTTTTGTGGTTTTAGATGTCGGAGGCTTGGGTCAATCACAACTGTTAACCGATTGGCTAAAGCTGCAAAAAGTCCACGGTACTCCTGATACCACCCCGGAAGTAGAAGCCGGCCTAAAGTTGGCGCGAAGAGTTTTGACTTGCTGCTGGTCGTCAGTTGTGACAGTTTTGGGGACTTCCTTGGGAGAAGTCCCCGTTGCTTTCGGCTCTGCTTTAAGCAGACTGGTTGCTAGAAGATCCAGGCAGAAGAACAAACAAAGACTTCGCGATGATGTTATAACAGCTAGCTTGGAAGGACTTCAAAAGGTAACTTTTCTTTCTTTCTTAACATTTTTTTTATTTTGTTTTGTAAAAAAGAACAAAAATAAACCAATAAATATTTAAAAAACTTTCAGGCGGCAACTTTAAGTAATACTTTGAAACTTCAGTCAAGGAGCAGCAGCATTTTGGCATTGTTATCAGCCTCTTCTTGTCAAATCCAAGGAGCTAAAATACTAGCTTCGCATGCTTTATCGTTAGATGTTTTAATTTCCAAAGGATTGGCATTGGGATCTCATAGTTCAGCATGCTGGCCTCATATTTTCAACGGATGCGTCGCAGTGGCCTCTTTGGAACACGCTCTCTTCAGCAAAACAGGCTCAGCACAGTTGCTACTAGTGGCGCAAAATGCCCAAAACCAAGTCACTTCTTCAACGTGCAACTCGCTGGATAAATTCAGTCCTAACATTGACGAAGAAACTTGGTAAACTTTTCATTTAACTTTCTCTTCAGTTTTTTAAAGAAATTTTACTTTTTTTTTAATTTGATTTGTAAAAACAAGTAAAAATTAAATTTAAAAAAACTTTTCCTTAACTTCACAGTGTGGACGTTTATAGTTTCCTGCAAGGCAACTCCTACAACCAAAACCAAAACCAGGGCGAAGCGTCAGTGGCGGAGATCGTGGAAAGAAGCGGCGTGTTAAACAGCCGAGGCAAAGGTATAATGAGCGGTGTAAACGCAGCAAAAGTCTGCTGTGTCTTGAGCGCCAAAACCGATGAACTTTTTCACAATGCAGCTCTAAGACTTAGCATGCCAGGTCTTTGTAACTTCTTAACGCAACTTTGCAAAGTTTCGCAAAGTCAAATTTTCGCCAGATGTTCTAAGGAAACCACCCCAACGCAGAAAAAATGGTGGAAGAAAGATCTGGAAGATCGATTCGAAAGACCACCAGCTACTTTACTCCTACACCGCATTGGCGAAGTAACTCTTAAGTGCATCCGATCTGGAAGACCATTGATTCACACTATGAAAGTTTGGTCAATAGTTGGTCCGCATTTTATGCAAGCAGCTTGCCACAAAGACAGCTCTGTCAACAAAAAAGCAATTGCTTGTATCCACGACTCTGTTAACGCCCTTCTGAATGAACAAACGGAACTTCCGCATTTTCACTTCAGCGAAGCTTTATTTAAACCTTTTGAAAATTTGCTCTGCTTGGAACTCTGCGACTCGGATGTTCAAGACCAAATTGTGGCATGTCTTTGCGAATTTGTAGAGGCCAACAGAACGGAAATAAGTTCTGGTTGGCGGCCGTTATTTAGTACTTTACGCGTGGCAAATGCAAGAAACAACGCAGCTGCAATTTTGGACATTTTCTATGTCTTTTTGCAAACTGACAACACACTGGTTTTTGCAAATGCTGCTTTGGATTACATCCTATGTCTTTTAAGCCACATACGAAACGAATACGATCAACAGGAAGAAGATTTGGTACAAGCCACTGACATTTGCGCGGATTCCTTAAAGTTGCTGCAAAGTTGCGCTTCGATTTTATCAATGATGCACAATATGCCCAAATGTCCGCAGTTTAATCTCACCCATAGGATGAGCATCGAAACAGAGCCCCAAGTAGTCGATTGCAACTTGGAAAACGAAATTTTCTACTTTGGAAACAAACGGTACAAAGAAAAATCCGAAATAAGCTACAAAATCCTAGACTTAAGACCGGAAATGGAAGAATTGGAACACCAAAAGCTAACTTTAACGCAAATGGATGCCAAATGCGGCAGCTTAAAGGTTTGGTACATTTTACTGGAAGGTCTATCAACGGCTGCAATGAATGCCACCAAAAAGAACCAGCCGTTAATTGTGGAAACCCTTTTCAAGCTTCTCAAAGATTTGCTGGTAAGCCCAGGCTTAAATTTCGGACTTTATTGCATTAATCATCTACTACTACCGATGGTCCAAAATTGGTTGCGTCAAAATTCGAAAATCCAGAAGCCGCAAGAAGATTGGCAGCATTTCAAACATTGTTGCGGTCTTGCAAGCGAACTGGTCGTGGAATACTTAAACAATCCGCAAAATCAACAGCATCCCGGTATAAATTTGGCTTTGAAACAGCTTTTGATTGTTTTAATTGACTGCATTAGCCTTCCGAACGAAAGCGTGGCCAGATTGGGTTCTTCTTGCATGCGCCACGTGATTGTAACCATCGGTCAAAGTCTAAATTCGAATCAGTGGATGGTGGTGGCCACAGCTTTGCACCGAGCTTGCGAAATCAGTCTTTATCCGTTGCACCAAATAACGCTGGCCTTCAAAGAAGAATCTGATAGTTTCTACGGAGATCTGGCTACTGTTAAGGTGGCCGCAAGAAAAGATACCACTGTCAATGAAAGCGAAAGACTGTACGATATGGCCCAGCAGGTTTTCCTAATGCATTGCCAGCGCAATTGTCCGAAATGTCCGGGGAAAGTGTGCGAATGCGAAAAAAGCGTTGCTGTCGACGATAGAAGCTACGTTTTTCTGCTTTATCCTTTGGACGCCATCAATGATGATTATCTTGTGCGCGTACCATTTCGGAATTTAGTTGTGGGCATCTTGGCGCATCAAATGCTGATCCAGACGATTTCCTCGGCCCTTCTGCAGAACCTGCATCACGTTACGCCGATTTTGAAAATTCTGCAGATCACCACCGGCACGTTGCGCGGCGTCTTAACGCACGTCAATGCTAAACATGTTCATATTTTACTGAAGTGTCTGGAAGTTTCCAATATTCGCAGTTTGGCTTTCGATAAAAGGCCCGGCTTGAAGTTTTTGACGCAAAAAGTTGGCAATTTAGCGAAAGCAGCGAATTTGTACACGCAAACCAACACATCTGAAGTGGTCCAAATCATCGTCTTAATCGAACTGTGTTTGGACGGAATAGAAAAGTATTCGATAAGTTCGTCGGACATTAAAAGTTTGCTGTCTAAAAGGCCGCCGGAAAAATGCTACACCGATTTGGATTACGTGGAAATGTTTCTTAGGGAATTGCGCACGAAATGGGAACACTTGTGTCAATCTTACGCAAAGCTAACATTGGTAATTCCGCATGAAGAAGCAGAAGAAGAAGAAGAAGAGGAAGAGGAATCCGATGAGGAACCGTTGGAAAAGTCAACTTGGGAGAATTCAGTGAAGCCTTACAAGTTTTCCGATTATAAAAAAGCAACGGAAAGCTTTATAAGTTCAGATTCGGAATCTTATCTGGAGAAAGAAGTGTTACCAAACGATGATAAACCGTCGCGGGATGCTTTACAAGAAGCCCCGACTTCTACGGATGATGAAACTAACGAAATGGCCGGCAAATTCCATCAGCAGACGCAAGAAAAAGTTAAATACGATACAAATACTTTGCTGCAAATGAAATTGAGACCTGGATCCACTGATAACCTTCTTCCGAAGTTGGATGAGAAGTTCTTGAAGCCGGCACCTGTTCCCTTGAGGAATAACCCCTTTAACAGTACTTCTTTGCCGCCGGCGCAACCGGTGCCTCCTGAAATTCAACAGCAGCGCTCTGTGAGCATCTTCAAAGACGCCGAGGACTACAAAGCCACCAGAATAGAGACAATGGAAGCTTGTTTGGAATTGCTGAGCAGCTTGAGTGCGCAAAAATTGTCTCCTTTGGCCGTTGTCCTCAAAGACGGAGCAGTTATGCTGCTCAACAGTCAAGATGACAAAGTTAAGAGCACTGCTGAAGAGCTTTTGCAACATATGAACGTACAAGAGGAACAATTCGAAGTATAAAATGCATATCTTTAGTTATTACACTTAATTTAAGAATTTTTTTGAAGTTTTAAGCAGTAAAAGTAATTTAAAACGAAAGAAAAAAAGGCAAAACAAAACAGCGCAGAAATCGGTCTTTAAAGTAATAAAAAGTAAGCAGTTTTGTTTAAATGAATAATATATTATATAAATATTATAAAAAAAAAGGAAAAGTAACAATAATTAGACTTACCAATGGATGTATTTTTTGAAGATTTACTGTAAGCGGCTTTTGCTTGGTTTCAAAGTCACTAATTTCCTTAAAATATTAACTAATAAGGATGCTTTAAACATGGACTGAATGTAAAATTAAATAAAGAGTTAGATAATTAAGGCACTAATTATGCAATTTTATTATTTACACCTCTAATTTGTTATTAAAACATTAAATAAGAAAACAATGCGCACTGTTTGTTTACATTTTTGAACAACTGAAGCGAAGTATGTCAAGTTGCCTATTCCGGTTTTTCAGATCGTTTTTCCTAATTTAAAATTAAATTTCAACTCCTGTGAACCTTTCATTACTTCTGTAATCAGCAGAAAATGGGTTTCGATTGTTTTAATAAAAAACCATTATATTTAAAGCAACAGTTTTAACACAATAAGCAAATTTGTGGAAAAAGTACGCAAAACTGGAGCCATCTGGTTCGAGAAGTTGCCTATTCCGAAAATTCAAAGTGAAAATCTTAATTTTCTTAATTAATTTAACACTCCCGACGTTGAAAACACAATTAGATTGTAAACTCCTTATGTCTGCGTGGTATCTGCTGAAGAAATGATCGATTTAGCTGTTAATTTCGCCACAAAATGCAAAAATCTAAAAAAAATCGCAAAATCTCACCACTACACGTGCGCCTACCGATTCACACAGACAGACGCCATTTTAAACAAACTTCAAAACTTTGAAACAAACACTAAAAACATCAGAAAATACTTGAAAAATTACTATTTATTATTAATTTTAAGAATAAATATAATGTCAGGCTTCATATTTTAATAAAAATACAAAAAATTAACTTCAGTCTTAACAATTAATTCTTATTTTTGATTCTAGGCTTATTTTTCGTTAGTTTTTCATTCAGCAAACTTTCCGTTTCGCTCTCGTAGCGTTGCTTCTCATCAGAATCAGCTTTGTTTTGATATTTGGACCCTTTCTTCCGGCTTTTGCGACTCGTGCCCTCGTTTTTATCCAAAACAGTCATCTCGAAACTGCCAGTTTGCGTCATAATTTCCCTGGCGTTCGCTTGGACAGCCACATCTATTGAAGTCTTCGACTGCTTGCTGCCGCGCTGATTCAGCGAATCCCAAGAGCCTTGCACTAAAGGCTTCAGTTCCGGTGCATCTTCCGATTCGGAACAACTGGAAGAACTCAGCTCCTCAATATTCAGTCCTTGCTTCAAGCATTTCATAACCAACTGGTCATTTAGGTCCATATTATTCGTTGTATTAGTAACGACCATGTTAAACTTTGATTCCGAAATGGTAACCGAGACATTTTCGTCTTCGCTATCGGTTTTAATGTAAGGAATTACCAGTTTTCCATTGCTGAGCAGATTATTAATGTGCTGTCCGTCGAGTCCGGCATTGCCGCTGCGTCTATTCAAATTCGGCCTATGCTTTTTCACGTCCAGCACATTCAGATTGAGCAGCTGATGCCCGAAATGCGAATCTAAACTCGTGCTGCTTTCTCTTTTGATACCGGATTTAGAGAGTTTCCTATTGAGACGCGTCACATCGTTGCTTCCCCGGCGGAAATTCTTGCGTCTGTATCGGCCGCCTCCGCTTCTGTGTCGCCGGCCGTTGATCTTCCGCGTGGCTTTCAATTCGGCAATCTGCACGCTCAGCTGACTGTCGCCGCTGTTTCTTCTGCTCTCGATACTGACGTGCCGCACGCTGTAACTCATCTCGGAATCCAGCGATTGATTGTTGCTGGACACCGAACAGGTCACTTCGTTGGGCACCGCGCCTCTTCTGCTTACCAGACGCGGCAAATTAGCCGCCCAAGTGGTGCTCAATTCGTTGCTGGCCGCGCTGTTCAAATCGAAGTGCAGACCAACCGGATCGGTGTGGTTTTGGAATTCGATCGAAATGCGTCCGCCTTGATTGAACTTCTTTCGCTTGGCGAAAGCTTCCGCTATTATTTTGTGCTTTTGGAGTTTCATCGGTTCCTCCACTTCGCAGTGAAATTTTCTGAAGAAGAAATTTCAAATTTAATGGTTTTTTTATTAACTTTTTTTAATTTTTTATTACTTTTTTTTAATTATTTTTTGTTATTTTTTTAGATTTTAGAAAGTAAAAAATGGTACCTTCTGATATAACGAGCCCAGGAGTGCAGTGTAGCATCGCACCAAATCCAGGAAGCCATCGCAATGCCGCTGCCGAAGACGGCAATCAATTGCAGTTGCATCATTGCAACACTCGGTCGATGTTCTTGCTTGCAGTGCGAATAATGCGGACTCAGACTCGTTAATTTGCAGAGAATAAAGTCGTATAGACTCTGTTGCCACATTGGACTGTTGATGGCCATATAGCCGTGGTAGAAGAAGGTGATGATGCAGAAGACGAGCATGAAGAGCATGAAGACGCCCATGCGGACAATATTCGAGCGGATTTTTCGACTCGAGTGCTCCGAAATTATCTCCCGGCTTTCGATTTTCACTCGTATCAGCAAAATCAGACCTGGAATTTATTTAAAACTGTAAAATTGTACTTGAAATTTATAAATAAATGTTTAAACTTACAAAATCAATGCCAAAATTAATTAAATAAATTGTTTAAAACATTAAAATCAAACTCAAAACTTTAAAAAAATTATTTACAACAATAAAACCTAGCAAAAAAAGCAAAAAACATACCTCTAATGATGATATAGCCAGCAACTAAGATAGCAGCAGCCAATGGGGCCAATAAAAGTCCCGTCCTGGAAGCAGTATTGACAAATCCAACGAAGCAAATGCCGGAAACATAATCGCCATCGATTTCCCCCAAAGCCATCGTGGTAATGGTCAGCATTAGCGGCAAACTCCACGCAACCAAATGAAAATACGCTTTCTTCTTATCCACTCTTTCCTGGATCTTCCCGAGGGCTTGCAGAGAGCTCATGTGCCAAGCATAGGCAAAGATAACGAACCAAACCATTCCGGCGATGAGAAAATAGTAAACCATAACGAAAACGATGACGCAGGACAAGTTTTGCGTGGCACTCGGCTCGGATTTCCTCAAAGTGCCATCTTTTTTGCAAACTATATCCTCCCTGGTTTCGTATCCTAGGAACTGTATCAGCCATCCGCAGTACGAGACGAAGAAACAGATGTTTATGTAGAAAATAGCGAGTGCCGGATACTTTTTGGCAGTCTTCCAGTCGATCATAAAAGTGATGATTGTAAATAGGTTCAGCACGATGCACAAAAGGGTGCAATAAGCGATCAATTTGTGGATCTGGTACTGCTCGTTTTCGGTGTAGAGAGCATCCTGGCATCGCAATCCACAGCCTTCAATGTCTGAAAGTTTTTTGCAGAGTTTAAAATCAATTTTTTTGTTTGAAAACTTAAAAAAATTGAATACTAACCGTTGTAAAACCATTCGGAATTATCAGTTTTCACTAAGGGTTCCATACAGTAGCCTGTGGTATTAAATTTCAGTTCGTGGATATCGTTTTTGCACTGCGAAGGGAACAGTTGTTCGTCTTCGCAGCGCATAAAGTCCGGAAAAATCGTTGTATTGTAAATTATTTTGCACGGCCCCATGGTAATTTTGCACATTTCCTTGCTGGGCAAGTCCACTGATCCGTTGCTGCATTTAGGCATGTATAAGGCACATAAAAACGGCTGAATAACAGACCAACATTTCGGAATATACTTCAAGTACTGATACATTTGCAGTTTTTCCTGCACTTCCTCTTGGCTCTTCAAATCAGTCAATTCCAAACTGGTGTATTCATAAGGCAGCTTCGCGCCCATGCAATGGGTGTAGTTCAACAGTTGGCATTTAGCAGGCCGAGGGCAGAAATCCAAGTCCAAGTCTAGCAAAGACTTCTCGTAACTGTCCTTAACTCTATGCCTTTTGATTTCGGAATGCCTAACATGCGGATAGAAATCCGCCGGTTTGTTGCTGAACAAATTGCTGCTTTTCCTGGCTGCATTTCCCGGAAAGAAACCATTTTCTTCTTGTTCTTCTTTAGAAGCATTTAAAGCATTCACAGGGCCGCTGCTTGCATTGTGAACCAACAGCGAAACAAACAGCAGAACGACGAACATTCTAAGGCATTATTTCGTTGTTTTAAATAGCTAAAACATTAATTTAAACTTTAATTGGAAAACTTATTCGCAAATAAGTTTAAAAGGACGCCAATTCACGTGTTGCACATTGCACTTGTTCTTCTGCACTTGCTTGTTGCGCTTTCCACACTGCGAGGGATGCAAAATGGCGGTGTCGAGGTGCAAGAGAAGGATGCCGAAGACCACCCACACTTTTGGAATGCGGATGGCCGCTGTAAAGAAACGACCACCCAAGAAATGACATTTTCTCCGTTTAAATCTTCAAGATTTGCAACTTTTATTAATTGTTACGGTTGATTACACTTAATTACACCTATTTTAACGGTTATTTCATTTAAAATTAGCCTATTTTCCACATTGTTTACAATTTCCAGCATTTGTTTTCAAGTTTTAAACTGTCAAAGAAGTTTGACATTTGAATTTGACGTTTCTTTTGTTTACAAATAATTTCCAACTGTTTTCTTAACATATTTTCTTTAAAATATAAGTAATTTTCCAATGATTTGCACGGAAAAATGTACCAAAAGACACTTAAAAATGTACTTTACAAGTAAAACAACACTGCAAGTAATTTCATAAAAGCTTTGAAGGATATTAATGACGTCGAAAGCATGACTTGCAAAAATTTCCAGTTTCCAGCATCGATCAGACTCCGAAATTATTAGTTAGAACGCTTTAGCAGCCTCAAAATACAACGCAAAACCCTTAAAAATGCCCAACGAAGGCTCTAAAAGTGGCAGGAAAAGCATAGTAAGTTTTGCAGTAATTCTAGGTTAGTTTAAAATAATTTCATTTGTTTTTTATCTCATTTTTTCTTAGGCCCCCTTGTCTCCAAGCCCCGTTTTGGATATTTCCGATGACGAACTGGTCACTATATCCGTTAGGGACTTGAACAGACAGCTGAAGATGCGAGGGCTCTCGCGAGATGAAATAATTCGCATGAAACAACGGAGAAGAACTCTGAAGAACAGAGGTTATGCTGCCTCTTGCAGAATTAAACGCATTGAACAAAAGGACGAATTGGAAACTGAAAAAACACAAGAGTGGCGCGATTTAGAGAAGATGGCCGATGATAATGTGCGGCGCAAAGAGGACATTAACAGTTTCAGAAGCAGATATGAAGCTCTGAAGAAGTTTGCGGCTGCCAACAAGATTCCTTTGCCTGCTGAATTAGAAACTTTATAATTTAGCAGTATTTTTAAATAGCTTTCTAATATCTCCTTTAGTAATAAGACCCTTTATGATTGTAAAACACTTTTAGATAATAAAAACTTAAAAATTAATATTAAAAACTCTTTAAAACTAAGTTTAAAACAATTTTATTAACTCAGAAACAACTTTAACATTGATACTGTTGCCCAGCAGCATGTAGCAGTTTTTATTTGAGAGGTTTTTCGGAAAAGAAAAACTGCCTGGAAAGCACATCAAAAGACTCACTTCCTTCGGTGTGAAAAAACGCAAATTAAGGCTTAAAATTTCATTAAAATCGCCCCCATTTTCAATATTTCTGTAAACTTTCTCTACTTCTTGTGGAGATTTATCAGTTAAGACACTTCCGGTGCCTTTAATGTACCTTCCATAAGATTTAGTAAAGCAGCAGGAGCGCTTTGAATCGAAATAGCAAATATCTAATATCAAATACCACTTTTTAAGCGTTTCCAAAGGCAGCAAATACTTAGAAGCATCTAAATCTTCTTCTAAAATGTCTTTTATAGATGAAGAACACAAATTATTGCATTTCAATTCAGTTTTTAACTGGTGCTGATAGATTTTTCCTTTTTTCGACTCCTTTGAGGTCCTTTTTGCTAGTAAATAGTATCTAGTTCTTGAATTTGGGACTCCTAATTGCGAAGGACAAAGCAAATATTCTTCAATATCAAATCCTTGCCCACTGAGGACCTCCACAAACAATTCATGCATTGCCGAGCATTCAAAACCTTTCACATTTTCCATTAAAATGTTCTGAACTTCTGAAAGCTCTGGCAGTAGTTTCAATAAAGAACAAAAAGAAGTTGTTCTTGGATCATTTAAGTCTTTTTGCAAGCCATTTCTGGTAAAAGGTTGGCAAGGAGGAGACATTAAAATTGTGTCTATGTTTAATCCATGCAAAAATTCAGCTGTTAATCCTTGGATGTTCTTATTCAGGACATAAGTTTCCGGAAAATTGTGCTGGTAAACTTCATTTGATAAGAGATTTATATCGATTGCTGCTTTTACTTCAGCTCCTTGAATTTTAGAAGCTGAAAAATACAATTTTAGCTGATTTTTTCTTAATAAAAATTTATTTACTTTTGAGAGCAGCATGCATTCCTCCGATTCCACTGTATAATTCCAGTACTTTCATTGTTTTGCTGCAATTAAATTAAATTAATTGAAAATAAGAAGCAGCATATAAACAATTTTGTTTTTCTAACCTGCAAATATAAATTTTTTTAATTTTCAATTTATTTAAGTAGTTTAATTATTAGTAATTGCTTTTTATTTAATGATGGTATGCTCTATGCTTGAAACCTTTCTTGAGGAATGCTATAAAAGCTGATTTATCCTGATTCTCATTGGATTCTCTTTTATTGGCAGAATAAGCAGCATTAATTTCTTTGCTCGAGCCAAGTTTTGAGGAAATAATCACTTTTTTTATCATTTTATAATCGATTTGCATACTTTTCGATAATTTATTCCATCGTTTTATTTCTCTGTAATAAACTGCAATGGTTTTCATTTATTAAAAAGTGTATTTTAATAGGATTTTTTAGAATTTACTTCTGGAGGGAGCATTGAACTCCTCAGTCATTTCTTCTACCTTCAATAAATGGCCCGAGCAAAGTTTATCCATTTCATCGCTTGCATATTTTGTAATTAAGTGATAAAATACAACAAATGGCTGCACCATAGCTTCCGGAATCATTTTAACTGCTTTCATCAATTGAATTAAATTCACACAATAAATCTGAAACAAATCTGTTAATCTTTTAACAGCAGATTTCTAATAATTCGTTATTAATTAAGTGAAGAATTTCCCTTAAAATAAGCAGGTGGAACTTTCCAAATCGAATGACTCAAAGCTAAACCTTTTAAAAGTTCCTTAGCTGTTTCTTCTTCCTCATTTTTAAGGCATTTTGCTAGAATTTCCAGTAATTTAAGGACTCGCATTTGATGCATTAGAATCCATTCTTCTAATAGAAACTTTTTCCGGCTGCAATTGTTGCTTTTTACAACATAAGAAGCGTAAATTGCAATCCATCTTTCATCGACTTTTCTGAAAGTTTTCAAAACGAAATTTTACATTTTAAAAACGGATTAAAAGTTTATACGATTCAAAAGTTTTTTGCAAAAGGTCTAAAGTATCATTTGGATTGATACTTTGAAGAAAATTGCAAACAGTTTCCGCTATATTTTCCTCAATAAAATTTCCACTTTCTTCCGAATTAAAACTTTCGTAATCTCTAATTATTGTGTCTATTTCCTCCTCAGTGAAATGATCAGTGGTTCTTGGTATTTCACTGCTACTGATAGCATCAGGAAAAGATGATAAAGACGGATTGGAGAAGGAAATTTTGGAAAAATCAAGCGCGTTTCTAACGGTCAATTTATTTTCCAAATTTTCCGGAAATATCTGCCTTGGGGGTTTGCAACCGCGGTTTCCCATACTGAAAATTTAGTTTAACATAAATATTTAACAAAATTACATTATTTAAAATTGGTTTTCGCCAGTTTTTCCTCTTTAAAACTGACAAATAAAGTTAAAAACTTTCAAACTTTTCAACAGCGCCCCCTTCCTGGAAAACTCGCTAAGCTTATTTGTTTATCATTTGAGGTTAGTAATACAAAGCGTGCATTTTCTATTTTTACAAATTTTTGTAAAGTTTGCACTTTTTATAAGGAAAAATCCGTTTAAAATGGCACTGTGCAAGTTGCTGAGTAACTGCTACATTACCAAAACTACTTTAAACTTAAATAGGTACGTTTATAATTCCAATAAAAAGCAAATTTCTAATGCATTTTACTACACTTAGGAGTTCTTATTTTAATACAATGCAAGTGATGACTTTAAAGAAGTCCCGTGAGGAAAAACTAGCCGAGCTTAAAATTCCCCCGAAACCTAAGAAACCACTCAGTCCTTATATGAAGTTCCTCATTGAAAATCGACCAAAGTTAGTCCAACAAAATCCAAATCTAAAAGCAACTCAGGTAGTTTCCATGCTGGCTGACAATTGGCGAGAGCTAAGTGATGAAAACAAGAAAAAGTATGCAGTTAATTACACCCAGGAACTACATGAACATGCTCTACTGATGGCAAAGTACAAGCAGTCTTTAACTCCTGAACAGCACGACTTTATTCATCAGTTAAATGAAGAGAGAAAAGATCAGAAGTGGAAAACTGAACAGAAAAAGGTGAAACATTTCTTATTGATTCTTTTAAAACCTTTAAAATGTTTTTGACTTGTTACAGAAAATGGTTGAAACTAATAAACCAAAAAGACCATTGACTGCCTACACAAGATTTGTAATGGATCGAGCAACTGATAAGAAAAACCTGATTTCCGACATGAAAAGCATGAAACCCCAATGGGATGCACTACCAGCTGAAGAGAAAGAAAAGTACGTTGCTGCCTATGAGCAAGAAAAAGCGAAATTCGATGCTGAATTGGTAAAATGGGAGAGGAAAATGATCGATGCCGGCGAATTCGATTTGGTTCGACAGAAAGTGATCAGCGGTTCTTCGCCCTATCAGGCCAAGCACGCGAAGAAACCGTAGGATACTGGGTGTTCTCACCTGTTAATTAGTAGTAGTGATAAGGCGGGTGGGAACACCGAAGAGCAGTCGGTGGTTTCGGAACACCAAACACAACCAACAAATGATTTTGATATTCCCAGCAAGCAAAAAACAGCTGAAGAAACTGGGAAATTAGTTACCAGTTCAAAAAATTTTGAAAAAAACAATGTTATAATTGAAAATTCGAATGATTTGCGACCTCAGAAAACCATAGACTTGTTTAAGAAAGGTACGGAGGCTGCTAAAAGAGAAACCGTTTCCGAAATTACATTGGAAAAACCTAAAAAGAACGACGGGGATATTCAAAAATTAATTAATAAGTTTAAGAGTTTTTTTAAGTAGTAGTTTTTCGTTTATTTTTTAATTTAATTTTAGTTACTTTGTTCGTCTTAACAATTAAAACATATTCTTATAAGATCTAAGAATTAGTTTTTTGGTGAATTATGTTTTCTTTGCGTTTGTAGATCTAATAAATTACCACATTTCTATAAAATTTGTTTTGTTTTTGTGTTGTAAACATTTCAGGAAGGTAATTTGATAATTTCTTGCGCCTTTATTTACATTTATTTTGAAGATGGAACACAAGGGCCTTAGGGATCGTCTTCTGCTGCTTTATTTCTTCCTATAAATCAAAGAAGATCAATTAGAATACAATTAAATTGAACAATTAATTATTTGTTTACAAAAAAAAAACAAAGGATTGTATCTAAACTTAAATGTTAGATGATGTTAGTTTGATTTCTATAACGCAGATGGCTTATCAATAATTTTCATGGAGGTGGTAAAAAGTTGAAATTTTTATAAATTCAAATTTCAATTTAAATTTACACGAAAATCCTACAGAAAAACAGCAACATTTTACATGATTCAGAAAGAGAATTTAATCAGCTTGTATTTTTGAAGCATTGACAAAGATATCGCTTCAATTGTAAAAGTTATTAATGGAAAAGTAAGAAAAGTCCGAACCCAAGAAACCACT
>JASKGO010008191.1:0-22905 GCA_030556065.1 Holobus sp. GC000080 | reverse complement strand
CGTAGACTTATCAAATAAAACTTTTCTTATAGGTTTTTTTACGTCAAATAATGATATTAAATGAAAGTTGGGTAGTTCCATTTGAAAAAAAGAAGTTATTTTAATTTTAAAATGCTAATTTTTCAGAATTTTTCTCGATTACCTTGTATCATAAAAAGAATATTTTTTTAACTTAATGTATGTGTACACTTTTCAGAAATAATTGTTAAAATAATTATTCAATTATTGATGTAATTGCAAATTATATGATTTTTTTCGTGAGACACTAATTTTTACAAAAATAACCGGAAGTCAGTTTTATCTAGAAAAGTAGACCTAATAAGAAAAAAACTGTTTTTACAAAATCATCTTTATTTTTATTAGGGAATCAAAATATGAATTAAAAATTGGGGTGTTTCATTTAAAAAAATGAAGTAAGTTGCAACTTCCGGTATAACCGGAAACAACATAAAGTCGAAAATATTTTCAATTTGCTAAAATTAAGAATGGAAAAGAAAAAATTAAGTTCGCTTTTATAGTTCTCCATATATCGATGCCCTCCCGCTCTCGTGAAACACCCTGTATGTTCATGATTGACAATGGTATGCATATGTTTGTATGTAAGTGTATTACAATTACCAACACTTCACTGGAATTAATAATAATAATAATAATAGTTTATTGCTGTGTAGAAAAAAGCAAAAAGTTTCGGTCTCTAACTTTTGATTTTCAAATGACAACCCTGCATTTTTCCCCTTTTTTGCATTCCATTGACAATCTGGGTTTGAAAACGAAATATTTATTTTTTTAGTTGAAAATAAATTGATTTTTAAAAATAAATCTAAAAGGTTGGGAATGAATGAACGACTAAAATTACTCAGATTGTAGTAAAGGGCCATTTCTTATTTAAAATTAAGAGGTTTAAAAGTAAAATTCAGAAGAAAAAAAAAACTATTTAATTAATAAAAAAATGAACTTCAATTAAGATTGACTTTAATTTTCGCCAAATAGAAATTTGATAACATAAAAATGGGGAAATGTAAGTCTACAATAATTTGTATACAGCCGCCATAATAGTATTCAATCAGTCAAGTTCCAGATTTAATGGCAAAAGAATCAAAAATTAATAACTGCTTTTATTCAAGGAATGTGCGGTAGAGCATACTCGCCCAGATTTCTCTACATGTGGCCGAACTCTAAAATTTCCGTAATGGGAGGTCCGCAAGCAGCCGGAGTCTTATCTCAAGTAGCCCGAAAAACCAAAGGGAAGAATTGGACCGATAAAGACGTGGCCGAATTCGAAAAACCCATTATAGAGCAATTCGAAAAGGAAGGTTCACCCTATTACAGCAGTGCCAGGTAACTTCTATAACAAATTACTTATCGGAAAGCCCATTATCAATCAATCATTTTATGAAATAGAATTTGGGATGACGGCATAATTGATCCAAAAGACACAAGAAAGGTTTTGGGTTTAAGTTTGGCCACTGCCTTGAACAGTCCTAAGCAAGAGACTAAGTTTGGTGTGTTTAGAATGTAATACAGTTATTCACATGTAAGTAACAAAATGTTATTATTGGAAATTGTAAGATAATTTTTTTGAAACTTTAATATAAATATTATTTTACATGTCGTTTGTGTCGCGTTTTTCTATTTGACGCAACTGCTTCTTTCTCATTCTTTTGATTTTACTAGTATTTTTTATCACCTGTACCACTTCAGACTTTTTCCTGTTTTCTTCCTTTCTCTTCAAATTTTCCCTCCTTCTTTCCTTTCTTAATTCTTCAGCCTTCGCTTTCTCATCCTTGATGGCCTTTGAAGCTTCTTTAATTCTTGCCAGTTCCTTGCGGAGTTTTTCTTTCTTGTCAAAAGAACTCTTGATTCCTTTGGTTTTAACAATTGAAGAAAATCTTTTTCGTTCAGATTTCCAAATGCGCCCAGATTTAGGTTTTCCTTTTACTACTGCAGGCTTACTTACTTTTACCGAGCTAAAAACAGTTGCATTGTTGGTAAAAAAATATTGTGAATTTTATTAATTAATAACTATTAAACATACAGTTCCAATTAAAACAATATCCTTAGATTAATAATAATGAATCAGTAACAAGATAGTAACCCAATAAAGAGCCCATTATGCTTTTGTTTTTGGAAAACATAAACAATTCCAAATGAGCATAGACTTACCTAGTTTTAGTTTGTGCAGGTTTTGTATTATTATCCATATTAATCAATTCTATTTTAACTTTCCTATTTCCTATTTTTTTTAACTATAATTCAAATTATTAATAAATTTTGCTCATTTAGTTACTCACGTTGAAAATGCGTGCACGAAAGTGAGTGCATGATTTTTTGAGGTTAGGTCCCTCAGCGACAGTGACTTTTTGGTGTAAAAAGTGCGTCCCACGAAATCCCCAAAAAAATCACCAAAGAATACAACAAGCCAATACGAGTTGCGGCACGCTGACGTAGCAAAAATGGCTGGTAAGTGAACGCAATTTTTCCCTATAAAACGCCCTCGCTTTAATTGCCGCAATCTGAACCAGTTTCTTTTTCAGCATTATTTCAAAAGGTAAACTGTACATATTGTCAAGAAGAGATAAACGGCGTGCGGGTGCAATGCTGCGAATGCATCGATTTCGATATATGCCTACAGGTAATCGTAAATGCGATCACGTGACTCCCTTCGGACGGCTGTTGTTTTGTCGCCGCTTCCAATAGGAGGGGACTTTGCAAGTTTAAATTTAATTACTAAATATTTTGCGCTTTCAGTGTTTCAGCAGCGGTGCCGAAATCGGACCACACAAAAATGAACATTCCTACCGTCTCGTGGTAAGTTCTATCGAAAATATCCGCGTATGGACCAGTGTGGAGTACATTGGCAATGTTGCAGGATCAATGCTCGGCTGGAGTGTTTGGAGGAAAAGACACCTGGTCAGGCCAAGAGGAACTGCAGTTACTTGAAGCGATGGATTTATATGGTTTTGGTAGTTGGGAATATGTTAGCAGACATATTAAAACAAGAACACCTGAAGGTAGACATATTTTTAAAATTAGTATATTTTTATTTTTTAATAAAATAATTAAAGAAGGCACAATTTAATAAATGTAATCGTTTCAACAGAGGTGAAAGAGAAATACATAGCTAAATATCAAGATGGAACCATTGGCAGAGCAACATGGAACGAAATCGGAGGCTGCAGACCAACTCTAAGCGAACACACGTCGCACGACAGAGGACCATTGGCACCCGAAGTAACGTCACGACTACCTCCTTTAGATATAAGGCCGGAAGAATCAGCGCAACTGGGATACGTAGCCTACAGGGATGACTTTGAGCGCGAATTTGATGTCCCAGCTGAATCGCTCGTCTCTTCGCTACAGCTGAAGATAAACGAGGACAGCGAAATGGAGATGGCCCTGAAGTTGGCCCAAGTGGATATGTACACCAGGCGACTTCGCGAGCGCTGCCGCCGCAAGAGGCTGGTGCGCGACTACCAATTAGTGGCGAAATTCTTTGCGGACGAACGCAAAGACACGCCTAAACCTGATCTCAACCCAGAAGAAAAGTAATGAAACCATTAAATCCCATATTAATTTTCTAATTGTAATGTGACATTGCAGAGACTTACGGGAGAACTTCAAAGTATTTAGTCAATTTCTCACATCAGGAGAGCACGAAAGACTTATAGAGAGTGTGAAGAAGCAGCGGGAACTGAAGAACCGGCTGTCGGAACTGATGCGTTACCGGAGCCTCGGGCTGACCACTCACGACGAGATCATCCACTACGAGCAGCACCTGGCGTTCCAGAGACAGCAGGCGCTGCGGCACAGTAAAGCTGTAAGTTGTCTATTTGAATCATTTGCCGTCATTAAAAAAGGGGTTTACTTCTGAGTCGAATGTGCCAGGCACACTGTTGACTTGCAAGTAGATTCGTGAATAGTTCATATTATCATTCGTTTGTGTGCAGGCGAATGTAAACAGACACAGATTGTATCAGTTTGCATTTCACTTAGGGCAGCAGTGGCTACGAAACCATAATGGACCTATTAGAAAACGGGTAAGAGAATTGGTGTACTATTATTAACACACAACGGTTATGGAACTACTTATAACATAGGGATTTAAAAAAGTATTGCGACGCTTTTCTGTTGTTGCTTTTTTTTATAACAAAATGCTAATTGACTTACTATTTTTCATTCTGCTTTGGTGCTATTGACGCGAAGCTTTTGTGCCAGATTTTTCTATCATAAAGTATTTGTTTCTTATTTGGAAAAATACCGATTTGGATAGAAAAATCAATGTAATTTTATGTTTTGTTCAGTTTTAAGAAGTCATTTGAATGCAAATTAACGAAGAAAACTTTTAAAAGTTATTTAATTGTGTCCTAAAGGAAACTAAAATATGCAAAACCATTTTTGATAAAAAAATAAACTAAAAAAGGGAAAATTTTGTCAAAAGAAAAGAAAAGAAAAACAAAAGAAAAAGGATTGACACAATTTTATTTCATTATTTTATGAAATTTTCTCTCGGTAAAGAAAGCAGAAAGAAGTGGTGAAAAAGTTAACAGTACTTGATAATATTTAATAAATGCCATTCAATTACTAACCAACCAAGTTAATAAAAGAAAAACAAAAGGGCAGTTTGGGCTAAAAACATCTAAATTTTGTTAAAAAGTTTTTTTTTTAAACGCTGTTTACTATTGACGCTGTTTGCCTTTTCTGGCACTCTCAAATAAAGATGGAGATGAATATATCACAAAATATTAAATGAAAGTTGATGGTAGTTTGTAAAAATGTCACAATATTTTTTTCTGAAAAAAAAAATTGAAAAAATCTTAGCTTTTATTTGACGAAATTCCTGGGACATCTATAAATTTTTTTATATAGTGTTTATTTATTTAAAACATTTTTTATTATTATTTATTTGGTGCCATACGATTAACCATTGAAATACATGGACTCGTCAATTGCTATTTTGCTTCCGGTTTGGGATGTTTTAACCTGCGATTGTGCGCTGTTTTTGTAGAGGCGGAGAGGAAAGCCAAAGTTCAATCGAAAGAAGGTCCACGTCGCTGCTAGACGTCGAGCCCTTTTGCAGCAGCAGCAGCAGCAACTCCAACAGCAAGGATAACGACGTTCCCGACATCAACTCGTTGCCGCATGCTAATTTACTCAGCAAGCAAGAACTCGCGGTGAGTTTATATTTTCTGCAAGTTTAATATTTCCTTCTTTCTAGCTAGCTAAACTCAACTTACGAGTCTTTTGAGTTTTTATATTTTACATAAAAAATATAATTCATATATGTAAATTGTAAATGTTTTAGCTCTGCACGCATTTACATCTTTTGCCAGTCCATTATCGAATACTGAAGTACATAATAATTAAGGTAGCTTACTTCGGCTTTTCAATTGACCGCAGTAATTGATTGTGTAATTTTTGTTTTAGGATTATTTAAATTCAAATGGCAAGCGAAAAGAGTCGGTTAATTCGGAAAACGGTTGCACGAAGGAAAAAAGTGTAAAGGAGACCGTGTATGAGTACTTACGGGTTTCCGGAGAGCTTTCAAAGTATTCGTGCGACAACTGAAACGAAGCTTAAAACAACCAGCCGAGCAGAGTCAAGAGTTAAGCGAAATGTATATAGTACATTCATAATTTGTTGTTTAGTGAGCACCGGAGAAGACATACAAATCGTTAGTTTACAATGTTGGCACCTTTTTCTGCCCGATTGAAGAAGTGGATTCTCGAGTATTCACACTCCCCGTGGAAATACGAGTTTTGTAGATAGCTATATTATATAATATATATTATGTAATAAATATTATTCTAAGTTCTGTGATAAATAATGATGTGAAAAGCGAATATAGAGGTGATTGTGAACGTTACTGATGAGTTCATTACCGATCGATTCAGATGTCCAATTATTATTATTTTTTCTTTGTTTCTTAATTTGTATAGAAGAATAATTGATGTGTGGTTCTTTAATTTTTGTTATATTTAGTGGTTATTACGGATGTCACCGCAAAGAGAAGGCAACAATAAAATGCAAACACAAAATTTTAGTTGTAAAGAATGTGGCCAAAAAAGAATTTAACTAATCCCTTATGGTTGCAAAAACAACGTTTTAAAAATTATATACAGGATGTCCCAGTTCTAGTTGCCTATTTCTGATAAGAATGGAGATGGAGATTCGATTAAAAGGCCAAAGTTTTGCAGGAAGAGAAGCCCAACACATTCCAGTTAGGACAAATTTAATATGTCTTATGATTTCCTAATTATCCAGCAAAAACTAAAAGTTGTTTTGTTTCGCAATTTATTCCAAGAAAACAATTTAACCCAGGCAAAAAGTTTTAATGGTTTTCAAAAGACATTTTAAAATAATATCTAATTAATTTAATAACTTTCAATAGCTTCATTAAAAAAAAAAAATTAAAGCCAAAGGAATAAATAATAAATCGTCAGTTTATTTGAATTTCGTAACTTTTAATTGTTACAACGGTTTTTACAATGTTGCCGAAATTTACGGCCGAAAATTACCGAAGATTATGACCGAACAATCCCGAAAATTCGAAGATATGTCATGATTTAGCATCTTGACTCTTTCTTCCAACCATATACTTATATTAAGCTTATGTAGTATATGAAGTAATAAGTATATGCTTCCAACTCTCTTTCTTTTAAATACTTTTGGGGTACGTACGAAAACTAAGCAGAATTTCGGTTCGCTGTTCCTAAAGGTTCGGTAACTTACAGTTCGCTGAATAACCGGTTAGTTTTTCTGTTTTTCTACTTAGATCATAATTTTCAAAATAAATAAAGGCTGGTTTATAATAGATTATATTATAAATCAGCCTTTAAACATTAAAAAATAATTTTATAGATCAATAATTTTACGAATTTTGTAAACTTTAATTTTTTTTAAAAGTTTAAAAAAATTATTTTGGAATTTGAAAGGAAAAAGTTTTTCTCTAAAGAAATGAATTGGAAAGTGAAAAAAAAAATGAAAACTAGCTTCCCATATAAATTTTAGATTTAACAGTTTTGTAAATGCGTTCAAAAATTTGAAATAAAAACTAATATTGTTAACTTCAAAACAAAAAAGAGAACACGTAATAACAGGTTTTCTTAGCGGAATAACGGTTACTCAAAAAGTTTTCATTACAGCAGCATAATAACAATAAAATAAGAATAAAAATACCTATAAGATGCAACTTCCTGCCATCTTGTAGCTCATGAATAAATTTGCATTAGTTATGCGTGGTTCTTCCTGCTGCTGAAGCCATCGAAAGGTTCCCTACTATTATTGCAGCCGCTGCGAGTGCCGTCTGCAGGATCAAGTGCAAAGTGCGTTCTGCAGCAACAGCAGCAGTGATGGGTTGGTTCGCCGTTCCCTCCCACGACTGACACCGTCAACCACACCACCAGCAGCAGCAGCTCGAAAAACAATAAAAAAGCAAAAGGAAGTTCCTGTTTTGCTTTCTCGTGCTGCCTGTTACTTTTGACACGCAATCAGCTGGCTAGTGATGCAAAATGGCCGTGCCAAGTGCTACACTCGGTCAGTAGTGCTGTTTCGCCAAAAATGTGCAACTGAAGAAGCATTCCATAAACTCAAGTGAACATAATGTGACACACAAAGTTTCGCAATAAAAACAATCAACCGCAGCAACACAATTTCTCCACTCGATCGCTGACGAAAATAGAGCTCGAAACTCTATTTGCCAACAATCTTCTGGTGGGTAAGAAAATCAAGTAGTCTTTCACTGTTTGTTTTTGTTTTGTATTGTTTTTATTTTTTTATCGTAGCATGCATGCACTTTTTTCGCTTGTTTGCATCGTAGTTGGCATTGCCAAATCTGTTTGTTTATTATTCAATGAGTTAATCAAGTGGGCTAAGCAATTTCGATTTGCGCCACTAAAGCAATCTCTTCCTGTTCCTTGCGCGGCAAAGAATGAAAGCTAATTATCCGTCAACTATTGTTGAACAATTACCACTTTGTCGGCAAACAATGCTCGCTTTATGAGTGTTTTTGCTTGTAGAAAATTCTGTAAAAGTAAAGAGAGTATTGTTTAGCCATTATAGGAGGCGGGTAAGAGGTCGTAAATTGTGTCTTGCTTGGTGCTTGCTGGTGAAAACCAGATTAGATTAGTTGCCCCTCTTTGATCTGCCTATGCCTTCGTATCTATTTTTAAACAATGTCTCTTTTCATTGCAGGAGATGGTTTCAACATCATCATCATCATCTTGTGCCACCAGTGTGAAGCACATGCATCTCCAATTGCAACTGTAGCAAGACAAATAACGCAACTGCCTGAACCAATTCAATATTCAGTTTTCCATAAATAAGTAATCCATTTGAGAATAATTTATGATGACTACAATGATGTATCCAAGTCTTACCAAGTCTCAGAGCATGAGATCCAAGAGGAAGTCTGCTGTGGAGCTGCTGGCAGAGAGCAAGCCATTTTATGTCAAGTCTGAAATTGTGAGGGACAATACTCAAGTACTGCCAGTAAGAC
Source organism: Holobus sp. GC000080 (assembly GCA_030556065.1). NCBI lineage: Eukaryota > Metazoa > Arthropoda > Insecta > Coleoptera > Staphylinidae > Holobus > Holobus sp. GC000080. Next base: position 14,411 of record JASKGO010008191.1, on the reverse strand, counting down.
CAGCTCCCAATTTTGCCACTGGTTATGCCACTTATGTGAGGAGCAAATCAGTCAGTGTTAATCCTCACAATAGTAATTATTATAGACCTACAACACTTCCTCCTTGTAAGTATTTCTTATTATCATTTATTATTTTTATTTTTTCTTTCTTTCAATATGATATTGTTTAAGCGGTCTTCTTGCGTGTAGTTTTTATTTCATTTTTTTCATGAGAAACGTTTCATTCAACATTTAATTGAAAACACATGTTTTATCTCGAGTTTCTTTGAAATGGAGAATCAGATTGCGATCTTTGTGGGTATTATTAAAACAAAATTAACGCTTTTATTGAATTGCATTCAAAAAGAGGATGTAATTAAAAGTTCGTTAAATTATTTACATAAATTTTGAAATTGCGTATTTTTTTCTTATTCAGCAATTTTTTTAATAAATGAAAGTTTTTTTGTGACTCATTTTAATATTTACAAATTTATTCCCTGGCATCAAAAAATCCATGGAAAAAAGTAGCTGCTTTTGTAATTTTTGATATTACAAATTAAAACTAAAATCGAAAACTTTTGATTTTTAAATGCAAATCAAGAAAACAATTTATTTTTTCATATTGGAAATTCTAATAAAAATTAGAAAAAAACACTTTTACCCACCTCAATGCGATTTCTAATCTTACTTATTTATATTGGTCATGTTTAATTTTAACTGCAATAAACCGATCAACCCATTTGAAATTGAGGGAAAAGAAATCAAATTACAACTAATACTGAGTGACCCAATAATTTGGACTATTTCCCTTTGTTAAAAAAAATTAAAGCTGTAGAATATAATTAAGTTTCAAAGCTTTACTAATTTATTAGGTTGTGACATATAAACAACTCTTATTTTAAATTAATTTAATTGATTTTTACTTTCAGAAATAGTTGATACAGGGGTACAATCTACTTTATTTTAAATGGAATATCTAAAATATCTTTTATATTTTGATTCATACTAAAAAAATATTCTTTTTTGTACAGAAATTGTTTCAATCCCTCTTCGTTTATTTTCCTCTTCCGGTTTATTTTTATTTTTTTGAATAAATATTTGAATTTATCTTGTTCGGAAAAAAATTCATATATTTTTTACTTTAAAAGATAATTTGATTTTATTTTCTTAAATATTAAATATTGGACTTTTTAATATTTATTTATAATAACAAAAAAAAAATAACAATTCTGGAGGGAGTATAAATGATACTCTCAAAAAAGAAATTTTATTAAACAAAAATACCTTTTTTGTTTTTGCGGAAACACCGTATGAACTAAATTAGTTTCGCTGATGTTTCCCTTCAATAAATACTTGAAGTGGATATCACTTTCTATTTTGGATAGAATAGCCCATTTTTATAATAAATTTTGGTTTACTTCATAAAAAAATGTGGAATTAGATTTTATGAATTAACAACAATTTTCCCTTAATAGATTTACAAAAAAGAATACAAAAAATGTCTATGTAAAATAAGGCATGTGATAATGGGTCATCCAGTACAAAAAAAGTGAATTGAAAACTGTTAAACAAATCTCTTATAGAAAAAATAAAAATGAATTTTAATGATGAAACTTTCTCAAAGAGACATTAAATTTTATAACTGTGAAAAGCTTAAAGAATGCAACTTTTAATTGTGATATTTGAAAATAGAGCCAAATGAAAGTAAAAATTTATTACATTGTTAGTTAATGAATGATGATTTCCAAAGTACAAACAGAAATGTTTTAATTTTTTAATGGATGATTTTCCAACGATAAAAATGTTTTAAGTGCATTTTTATTTTTACTTTTATGTTTCCTTTAAAAGTTTATATAAAAAAATCTTTAAAAGATTATATAAACAATATCTAGACAAAAAACAAATCTTTGTAAAATAATACCAAATTAAAAAAATTGTATTTTAATTGTGATCGAATTTCAAGTGGACATGGCAGTATCGCCATCGAGGTCTCTGCCACCTTTATCGCACCGCAGATCGGTGCATTCGGGAAGCGGCGATCTGTTGCAAAACAAATTGCGCCAGTTACTTGTGTGCGACAGCGCCGAAGAGCTGAGCATCGAGCAACTGGGCCCTCTGAGTCCGCCAGCTGAATACGCCCAAAGATGCCACAAGAGCTTGCCAGATCTACATTGCCGCGCCGAACCCAGTTCAAACAAAAGCAGCAACAAAAGTCTCTCAAACCGTGATAGTGGAGGATCCAGCGGACACTACACACAACGTAGTGAACCACCGCCTCCTCCCAGACAAGTAAGTTTTGCCAAATTGTAATTGGTTTTTTAATTGAAAAAAAAACAAAAACAAATTGTAGGAGATTCGAAGAGATTCGGGATCGAGCACGCAACACAGCGGAGGCAGTTCCTACTACTACCATCAGGAGCAGGAATTCCAGAGACGCCAACAGCAACAGCAGCAGCAGCAGCAACAATCTCAAGCCGGGTATCCAGCCCAGCCACCTCCGCCTTCTGCATTCAAGCGCCAGAAGTGCCTCCGGTACAAACGCGACCGACCGATCCTGCGTTCCAAGTCGGACATTAGTGACCGTTACTGGCGGCCGCCCGAGCCGCCGGTCAGTCATCTCGAACAGTTTTTCGAACACTTGGGTCTAACTAGTGACAGTTACGAAATTATGCTGAGTAGCAGTCGATCCTCCGCTAGTCCTGTTTTCTTCTCGGACGTGTCCACCATCGATTCTAGTCGACCAATCAACGATAACGGGGATTATTGTCCGACCGCGTTCAGACCCACCGAGCCCACGTCCATCGTGGAACGTAATGCGCGCATAATTAAATGGCTGTGTAACTGTCGAAAGTCGCAAATGATGTGAACGACGTAGAGTGTAGACTGTGTAGACGATCCGATTCCTTATTTGCAGTACTTATTATCGCTCCTTTTTCTACTATTAACCATTAACACGATAGTCGATTTGATTGTCGATCATCAATCAATATTTACACTCGTGTATTGAGGTTCTATGTTTGCGCTTTGAACCACTTTGAACGGTTACATTCCTATTTCAAACGATTCTAAATACTTAAATTAAAAGTAATTATCGGGTGTTGAAAAAAGGGGTCAAAAATATTGACAAAAGTTGCATGTGGAGTCCTCTCCACTCTCATCTCTAATAATATTGAATTGTTGTTAATTGATTGGATTCGTATTTTGATTTTATCTCATTATAAAGTACTTCTTAATCGAAAATCTCTCGTTGTCAACGAATCTTCAAAGATTTAATTTGTGGCGTCACTAATTTTTAAATTTTTCATTGACGTAAGCTTTAACGATTTTTCTTCTACTTTTCCTCCATAAAATGTGTTCATTAGTATTGACGCCACAAAATTTGAAATGGATTTGAAATGATTTTCTCTGAAGATGAAAATACCCTAATCGCACAATACAACATGCTTACAAAAACTGTTGTCAATAAATATTTCGACTTCTTTTTGAATTTTTGAACAAAATACTAAATCAAAAACGTTTACGTTTTAAGCTTACATTATGGCTAATCAAAAAAGAACTGAGCGTATTTTTAAGTAGAATACAGGGTTAATAATAATCATTAAAATTATTCAATAAAAATCGAATTAATGATTAGTTTATAATGTAAAGTTTTACGAAATCGAATTATGTCAGCCATGTAAAAAACAACTCTTGTTTTCTTTTAATTCGCCATAAAATGAAAAACAAAAATTAGTAATTTAAATAAACGAATTACGCATTTTTGACTTTTCGAATTAACATTAAAAAAAAACTACATAAATAAAAAAGCGCTTTCATAGAACCTTTAAAAAAAAAGTCTTCGTAAAAAGTATTATTCCTAGTAATAACTTTAATTATTGTATCATAATTGGGAACAATCTATCAATACTAAAACCAAAACAAATACTGATTTTTTGCCAACATTAATTAAATTAACTTTATTCGATAATTTAATATTTAATTATTGAAAAAAGACAAATTTTTCTGAAACAATAGCATTCCGCTTAGCAACTAAAGATCTCTGTTTATTCGAATATTTTGCAAAAGGAAACTCCTATTAAATGTTTAGAGATAAAAATGAAACAAAAAATACAAACAATCAAACTAGTAGCATGTAATTTAAAGTACAATAACGAATCCCAAGAGTTAAAAAGAAAGTCAATGCCTTTGTTAGACAATTTGTTGGAAAGCTTTTAAAAAGCGAAAATTAAAGAAAAAAGAAACTAAAATAAGCTTATACTAATTTATGGTGATTTAAATATTTGTGATCATTCGGGACGTTCTAATTTAATGGCATTTATTAATTAGTCTCTTATTATTATTATTGTTAAATTATTCACTACTCGTAAAAAAAATACTCGGATTTGGTTTTTTGTATCGATATAAACATCTTTTTTGGATGAGAATGTTTTTTCGAAGGTATCAGCCAGGTGGCCCATACAAAAACCAAAACCACGAAAGGAACAAACTACTAATTAATCGTGCAGTAATATTATCAATAATTTAATGCATAATATTAATGTAGGTTTGAGGAGTGGAAGTGTTTGTAAGAGTAGAATGTACCTTCTCGAGTTACGCCAACTTGTATCGCGCTGTAAATAGTAAGTTTCTTTTTTATGATAGCTCTTAGTTAGAGTTTACGATGACCCATGTAATGGACTTTGCTGTTCTATTTTGCGGTAGTTTATAATATGATGCCATGCATCACTATCTAGTCTCTACTTAATTATTCTAATATTGATGTAATGAGCGTGAGCTATCCATCGATTCTGAATACAATATATTATTCTACATATTTAATTACTTACTTTTTTTTCATTCATCTCTTTGTATTTTACTTGTTTTTCTGGTGAAAGGAGAAAAAAATAATTAGAATTATATTATATCGATGTAGTAATCAATGATGACTACAACCTCCAATTAAATTGTTTTTATTAATTTTATAATTAGTTATTGTAAAAAGTTATTGAATGCACAAGTTTCAAAATTTGCTTTTTCAAATTTGCCGCGTTTTCCATAACGTCGATAACAGTTTTAACCACGAAATTTAAAATGTTATGATATAAAGAAGCACAATTTCAACGTTCATTTGTTTATTTAGATAATGGAATGAAAACGTTTGTCATTTGCATTATTTAAAATTATTTTGTATAGTCTTATCTTGCTTTATAATTTGAATATTAATTATGTTATTGTCCATTTAAATTTTTGTTGTGTCGGTTGCAAGATTTTCCCCAGAAATACGACGCGATTTTCATTAAGTGTTTTTACCGAAAGTTTTTTCCCCTGCCCCTGCAGAAAAGTTTTTCCAAGATGGCGTGGAATGCGCCGCCGCCGACGAAGCGGACCGTTCGCAGCCGAAGGAAGTCCAGTCAGTGGTCGGGTCGGACATGTTAAATTCACCTGTCCGCTGTCATCAGGTCTCAGTATAACAGCGTTTTAATGTGTCCGCGAACGGTGTTTTTAGTGAAATAAGAACCTGAGTAATTACCAGAGCGGGTGCAGACATCGGTGGTTGAAGTGGTGCGGGAATCGCGAGTGCTGCAATGCGAAACTAGAGGAATCACCGCGAGGGTGTTGTATCGCAAGTACTTTTACGGAACACCGATAGAGGAGCGAAGGAGAAAAAAAGTGCACGAAGAGGAAAAAAAATAGAGTAGAGAAGAGAAAATCGGGCAGGTTCTATTTTTAAATGGACTTTCATGTGTTGTGTCCGAGTAATGCATATCTGCCTCACACTAGTCTAGCCTATTTTTAATGGTCATAAAGTAAAAATAACTAATAGTGAGTCGGGTTGGTTCTAAACTTAGTAAACGACGGAGCCATTTTTGCTTATTTATTAATCCACCGACCGACCGATTCACCGATGAAGTGACTTGTCCGATTGCGGCGGCGATTCAAAGAGCTCCGCAAGTGTGAAGCAATTGGGGATTCGAGAGAGAGAAGGGAAGAATAGTTGTTGCCGTCCCCGACACCACCGAGTACCAGAAGAGTTGCGAGCGAGCGAGCGACCGACCGACCGACTAACCTAAACCGCTCGACCGACCTACCGACGAGGAGGAAGGAGCTGCTGGCTCTGCTGACGGTAGCATCATCCTCGCTTCCTGTTGTCGGCGGCGGCGGCGGCGGCAGCGTCAGCTGTAGTGCTTAGAGACTGGAGAAGAATAATGAAAATCCGGGCAGCGTGAGTGGTGCGGGCACGACGACAGCCACGGTGGCGACGGGCCCGGAGTGCGGCCCCGGGGCCGCCGAGAAGGGCGCCGGTTGCTGGTGGTCGTCCCTGGCGGCGATGGGCTGCTTCGGGAATCGCGACTCGCAGCAGCCTGCCGGAGGTGGCGGCGGCGACGACACGCGCTCCCAGAAGAAGATCAACGACAAGATCAATGAACAAATTAAAATCGACAAGCAATTGTACAAGGCAACTCATCGACTGCTGCTCTTAGGGGCCGGCGAGTCCGGCAAATCGACAATCGTCAAGCAGATGCGGATTCTGCACGTGAACGGCTTCAGCGATCGCGAGAAGCAGCAAAAGATCGAAGACATTAAGAAAAACATTCGAGATGCCATCATTGTAAGTATCATCACTCCCTATATCATTTACTTTTTTCTATTAATTAACTAATTAATTAATTGTTTTGGATTGTGCAGACAATATCAGGAGCTATGTCAACGCTATCACCTCCGGTTCAGTTAGAGCATCCGGAAAACCAGTCGAGAGTGGACTGGATCCAGGACTGCGCAACGGGGCCCGATTTTAACTACCCTTCGGAATTCTACGAGCACACAGAAGCGCTGTGGAAGGACAGAGGAATCCAGCAGACGTTCGAGAGGAGTAACGAGTACCAGTTGATAGACTGTGCTAAGTACTTCTTGGACCAGGTGCACATTATAAAACAGCCTGGTTACACACCAACGGAACAGGACATCCTTAGGTGTCGTGTCCTCACAAGTGGTATTTTCGAGACGCGCTTCCAGGTTGACAAAATAAACTTCCAGTGAGTTCTTCTTCTTCTTCTTCTTGTTATTATATACAAACACACTGTACTTTCTTTCATCCATCTATCGAAACCGAACGCTTCGATTTCGATTGTTACACCACACATATCGTGTGCACAACAAGAGTATTCGTTAGCTACTTTGTTTTTGATTAATCGATTGTGTATGATTGCAGCATGTTCGATGTGGGCGGACAAAGAGACGAGCGACGAAAGTGGATACAATGTTTTAACGACGTAACAGCGATAATTTTTGTTACGGCATGTAGTTCATATAATATGGTGCTGCGAGAGGATCCCTCACAGAACAGATTGCGGGAGAGTCTCGATCTATTTAAATCCATCTGGAATAACAGGTGGCTGCGTACAATCTCCGTTATCCTCTTCCTTAATAAGCAGGATCTGCTCGCCGAGAAAATTATGGCCGGTAAGGAGAAGGAGAAGAAGAAGCAAAAGAGTGAGAGATTGTTGTTGTTGTTGTTGTTGGTGTGCGCAAGCAAAATATCGGTACACGCTCGCACGCACGCACGCACACACAAATACAACCGCACGAAGACGAAACGCCATATATCGCCTGCCGCGCTTTATGGCGTTATTACAAATTTATGTGTGCTCGCTTGGTTTTTGGGGACCGGCCAGATGCTATACCGCCCACCGATACATTAACTAACCGTGTACCGAAAACAAGGTTAATGCTAAAAAGTCGAGTTTTGTCGTGTCGTGTTTAGCGCGTTCTCGATGCGCTCACGTCAATCTTTTTTTTTTATTATTTGGGAAAAAGAAGGGACGCGATTACCGTTCGACGGTTTTCCGCGATTTGGCGATTACGGCAGTCTTGTTTACGTTCATTTCCGTTCGCTTTGCTGTTGTTTTTCCTTTCGATTTCGGTGTAGTGATTAACGTTTCGCGGAAAACGGTAAAATAATAATGAATGACCACGTCGTCTATGCCGTTCCACTTGTTTATTTTTTAACTTTGCTTTTTGTTTTCGAATTCGAGCAAACTTTATGATTTATTCGTGCCGGTTTACGGTTGCCAGTTTGAATAATGTGTGTTTGTTTTTAGGTAAAAGTAAATTGGAAGACTATTTTCCCGACTTTAGGAGGTATCAGACACCTGTTGAAGCCGCTAATGATGCAAATGAACCTTCGGAAGTAGTCAGAGCCAAGTACTTCATAAGGGATGAGTTCCTAGTGAGTACTGTATGTTTACATTTTTTTTTTTCTTAATTTTTTTTGGAGAGGACTATCGGTGCGTTTGTATTGCGTAAAAACTATTTAACTGAAAAAGCAATTTAAGTTGTTTTTTTTTTCAAAACTGATTTTCGATAAGCTAAAACAGCGAAGTTTTATTTTCCTTTGAAGTTTTCAATTTTTATTTGGGATTTTGTGACAATCTCAATTTCGTTTTTACTTGTCTATTTTTAATGATTTTGTTTGATATGAAATCAGAACTTTCTTAAAACACAGTTCATGTAAAGTCTAATTATCAATATTTTGTGGTATCTTTTAACTAAAAACCCGATGAGGTTAATATTGCTTTGAAAGTTGATCTAGAAATGTGTTGTGATTTGCTTTATCTGTTTTGGTGATTTATGTTTTAATAAATAAGTTCTTCAAATAATTCTTGAAGAATTTAGAATGTAAATTTTTGATTTTTCTGGTAATACTTAGCGTTTGTTTGCTTTTTGTTTTTTATTAATTTTTTAATTAAATAGAAATATTTTCAATTTAGTAGATTTAAATTAAAATTAAAACCTTTTTAAGGCAGTTTTAGTGTAAAGTTTAATAATCCGAATTTGCAAAGCAAGGGAAAAATTAAGCTGATTTTTTTTAACTAACATTTGTGACTGAAGTCTTTTACTCTTTAAAATCTTAAAGCCGAAAAAGGACCAATATCACATTAAAATAAATTAATAAATCAATTTTAATTTAAGTTAATGCATTCTTATAAAATACATTTTTAAAAAGCAAAAGAAGCGAAACAATAATGATGGAAATCCTCAGATTTGTTTAAAATATTACTACATTTTTATAGAGTCAATAAAATCATCTTTAAAAATGATTAATATTTTTTTTAATTTGCTATACCCAAAATAAAGAACTTGTGCAGTTAATAAATTTTTGGTTACTTATTTTTTTTTTAATATTTTTTCTTGAACTCTTTTAAAAAGCTCTACCACAGAAACAAATATTTTTTTCCATCCTGTATATTTTTTTGTTTCTAAATATTTTTCTTTGAGTAAATCGTCATTGTTGCTTTTAATAGCAAAAGTAAAATTTTTCACTAATCACAGTAGAGGTAGTAGGCATTGTTTCTTGTTTAATTTTGAAATTATTTAAACATTTAAATCAAAAAGCAAAGATAATAGATTATCTCTACTTAAAAATAGACTTTCATTATCTTTGGAATTTTTTGTATTGACATAAGTAAATTTTGAGCTTTTCTAGCCGTGATAAAGGATGAAACGAAGGCAACGAATGAAATTAAAAATATTTTGCTGTTGAATTCTTCGCTTTTCATTCCTTAAAACTTTTCAATTAGTTATTTTTGTAATTCAATTAACATATTATTACATATTAACATATAAAAGAAAATGGATTTTCCTTTTATTTACTGATTACGATTACTGACGATACTATGCATTCTAATTGGAAATTGCATTTCAGCGCATAAGTACGGCCACCGGCGAGGGAAAGCACTACTGTTACCCGCATTTCACGTGCGCCGTCGATACGGAAAACATAAAACGTGTGTTCAATGATTGTCGAGACATCATACAGCGCATGCATCTGCGTCAATACGAACTGTTATAACCGCCCTTTAAAAAGAGAGGAACGGAAAGGAAGAGGCAAGCGGGAAAGAAAACGGACAATGGTAGTAAAATTAAAAAGAAAAAAAAAACAACAAAAACTACGCAAAAAATAATAATTAGGAAACATCAAGAGAATAAATAAGAGAGATTGAATAGAAAACTGAACAGCCACCACCATCGCAAAAACAAATACAAAAACAAAGTGTAAGTCTCTAGTTGCTTTTATCTCCAGCGCCGTGTCTCACTAACTAAGTAAGTAATTAAGTAAGCATTAAAACAAGGATAACTAATAAACAAAACAAAACAAAAAAATATTGTAACGTTTAATTGAAGAGAAGAGAAAAACAAAACAAAAATGTAAGAAATTATATTATTAAATAACGGTATCGCACGTTCAGAGCCAATATATAATAATATACTATACATAATTACCAAGCAACAATTAAACGTAACGTACTTCTTAATATAGTAGTTGATCTCTAATCTAAAGTAATATACTAATGATAAAGTGTATATGTAAAAAAAACAACAACAACAACATTAATAACAACAAGAACATGAAACAACCTAAAAACACTGGTTATTGTATTCAGTCATTCATTCATTCAATCATTCATTAGTTTACCATTATTGAAGTGAAAAATTGTTGTCTACTGTTTATTAATGAGAATAGTTAGTTCTTTCTTAATGATGAAATTTGTTTATTCGTTACGGTTCACGGGCATTGATTCGGAAATTTCAAGGAAGTAACTAAAGAAACAAAAACAAACACAGCAAACTTTTTTTTTACATTTTGTTTTCTTCGGTTTTAAATGGATGTGATGCAACCTTAAGCCCAACTTAGCTTAACTACTATTTATTGATAACTGTATTTGTAGTACGCCAAAGTAACACACAAATGAAATATAACTATAGGACCAAATGAAGACAACGCAACTATTCTATTAATTTAGACGAGTTTTATCGAGTGATTAGATTTACAAAAATAAACTAACTAGAAACAAGCGAGTTCAACTTACAAGCAATGATTACTATTATTATTATCATCATCATTATTAACTAATGTATTACATTATTACTTAATGTAGTGAGATTAAATGAGAGAGGCGGTCGTTTCGGTTGCGTCACATCTTTTTTTACGTACATTCTGCACTTTAATATTGTTTTATTTTTTATTAGTATAATTATTCTTATCGCAAAGAATGGTACCCAGTTCGTTGAGGAGAAGACTCGTGTGGTGAGAAGAACGATCGAATATGTAATAGTTATTGAGCCAAATCTCTTTGAAATGAATTTGGATGATGAAGCAAAGTTAACCGAAACAAAATAGAAAATAATGGAAAAAAAGTATATACATTATATTAGTCGCGGCTGATGCACAAACTAATTAAGTTTATCTGTGTGTAAGAAAGAAGGATTTTAGGCATTTATTTTTAACTAATGTTGTAATTATTGAATTGTATGTTTTAAACGAGAGGAAAACACAAACAAAAACAAACACAAAAAAAAAACAACAACCAGAAGAAGAAAAAGAAAAATTAATGTCAATTTCTAGTGAGAGGTTTTTCCGTCTCTTATATTATATATATATGAACATATTAATTATTCTTTACGTTCGATAATGTTCAAAGTGTACGCCAAAAATTACTATTGTGTGAAAGATAGCGCGTACGCTGCCAAGTATTGTGTAAAAATTAACTTAAAAGATGAAGAAGAAAAAAACTAGACTAACCAAAGTTGTGCATTTCACATTCACAGGTGTGAATTTATTATTATTATTATTACTATATTAGTTAATTAATTGAATATTGTGTCATTAGTGTTCAAACTTTGGTTTTCCACGTCCGCAACGACCATTACAAGCATTTTTTCAATGTTTAGCATCGTAGGCAATCGAATTTGTTTATTGTACCGTAAGCAAGGAAGGCACCTGTTAATGTGAAATTTGATTATTGTAAATTGCGAGTCCAAAAAAAAATTAAAGTACAGGGTGTTGTAAATCTATGCAAACTCTGTATTGTTTCTCAAAAACTGTTCTCGATTCATTTTTTGTTTTCTGTTTTTGCTTTATTTTTAAGGGTTTCAAACAGATTTATATTTGTTTTGTAAAAAAATCTTATTATTTGTTTATTAAAGAAATAATTCGTGCATTTTAATAATGAATTAATGAAGAAGAAATGCTTTGGGTGCATAAGTTTAAATCACTCTGTATGATAAATACTATGTATGTAGAATTACACACAGTTGATTTGTATATAAATTAATTGATTATCTGAAAGCGTCGAAACCGAATTAACAGATTTCTCGTGCAATCTCCCTCTCTCTCTCTCTCTCTCTCTCTTTTCACTTGAATGGATCATTCATGTAAAACGAACGCAACAGAGAGTAACGCAAATTCCTATAAAATAATGAAATTACAAGTAAATACACAAACAAATATGTAACAAATATAAAATAGATAATCACACAAATAAACACATCCATACAACATACACACAAAAAGAAACACTAAACGCAAAAGTAAAATCGTAAAGATTGAAGCAAATACAAAAAAAAAATAACAAGAAAACAAAAAAGAATTAATATAATTGATGACGAACGTACCTATGACTATTATAATTGTAATTATTATGATTCATTAATTCTATTAACTGCAAATATATATTATATGTTAAAGAAAAAAAAAAGCGAAATTAAAGTATATACTAAATGAGATGTACTACTATTACTATTGATTGTGTTAGGATAATGTATAAATGTGCAATGACTTATTATTAATTATTACTTTCGATGAGAATTCTTAAGGAAATTTCCAAAAACAAAAAGAAAAACAAAGAATATAATAATATAATGATGAAACTTAAAGGTTCGACAGAAAAACAATTTATAAATATATAATATATTAATTAATTATCATTATTATTATTACTATTATGGATATAAACATTGTGATTTTCCGTACCAATTTGTTTGTTGTTTGGTTTCTAAATTACCAAGTACATATAAGTTACATGATATAGTTAAAAAAAAAAGTATATTTGCAATTTACATATGACACTTGTGTATAATACAATATGTACAGATATTCTGTATGTATTTTGTTATATGGAAGGGTGTGTACTGAGCTACTACTGCAAAGGAATTTCACTGGTCCATTATTCGTTCTCTGTGTAATACCTCCTCTGCTGCTGTATTTGTTGTTAATTAATATTATTATTATTATCTGATGATGATTATTATTATTATATGCTGCTCTACACACAAAAAACAAATGAAAGATTTTCGTGTATAAACCAAAAGTAATTTTAATTTGATAGTTTTTTGTATCAAAGTCGTCTTTATAATAATGATATAATAATAGTATATGATGAATATATTAAATAAATAATATATTATTATTGCTATTATCATGGTAGATCTTATAAAGAAGCAACATCAAATGTTCTCTTGTTTTATTATTTATAAATACATAACTAGAAAAACCGACTATTTCTGTGTGAAACAGCATTGAGCATATTTAAAAAAGAAAAAAATATGGGAAAAACATACAAAACACAAAGAGGAAACGTTAGCGATACTTCGATAGGGTTTCCGTTGTTATTATTATTATTATTACTTTTATTAATTATTATTATTATTATATTATATATACGTAATGATACTTGAAATCAGTTCTTATTATGTATATCTCGCTCGGATAATATTTTATGTATCCTCATTTTATGTTGTTGAATGTATAAATAATATTTAATGTTACATTTCTGTCGATCGGTGATCCTTAAATTTATTATTATATTGAATGAAAATATGAGATATGAATAATAGCACAAAAAACTGAGTGGCAAGTTTTTTGGTTTTCTACTAGTCTTCTTTTCCTTTCAGGATTTTTGGTTTTTGTTTGTTTGTTTGTTTGTTTTTTAATTGTTGTTGCACTGCCGTTGGTTGGTTTCATTTTCATTCATTAAATTCAAATAAAATTTAAAATTTGGAATTTTGGCTCTCAATTTTTGCATTTATCTTTTTATTTTATTTTTATTTTTTAAATTAATTTGAAACATTGATTTAATATTTGGTATTTGAATTGGTGGTGAAAATTTTTGAAAAATCTTGCTAAAAAGGGTCTTTGAAGATCATTGCAGAAACTATTTCTATAATTTTGGAGTTAAACAAATAAAAAGTCGCCAAAATAATATCAATAAATATTTTTTTTAAGGATGTCCTTTCAGCGTAAGTGAGAACTATTACATTTTGTTGCGTAAGTAATCTTTGTTTCTTAACTCTAGAGTGCCGTGTTTAGTCTTCTTCGGCTGCATTTCTTTAGTTAAATAAATTTTAAAAAATGTGGAATTGTATTTTATCTGTTTTGACCATTTTCCAAGTGAACTATCTTAATTAAAACCTTTTTATTAAAAAAGTCTATTAGTTGAGTAAAAAAATTACATCTATTGAAAAAAGAGGAGTTTCATTTTAAAATGTTATTTCTTTAGAATTGTTATCAGGTATGCAATGGATTACCAATAAAGAGTAGAGATAAACTGAAAACGTATATTCTTGATATAACGAAACAGAAAAGATTCAATGCTTTTATATGTTACAAAACGCTA
>JASKGO010008188.1:0-13382 GCA_030556065.1 Holobus sp. GC000080 | reverse complement strand
CGGCAACAGTTGAGCGCCGAATTGGGATTGAACGAGGCGCAAATTAAAATCTGGTTCCAGAACAAGAGGGCCAAAATCAAAAAGGCTTCCGGTCAGAAGAATCCCTTGGCGCTGCAACTGATGGCCCAAGGACTGTACAATCATTCGACGGTCGCATGCGACGAAGACGATATGCCCATTCCAGCGTAAAAGTCCTGCTGGCGCATCCTTCGACAAACTACATTCAAAGATCTCAAAACAGTACAGAAAAAATGTATAGAAAAGAAACTCGCAAAGCCAGTGACTTCAATTTTCGCATCGAAAATATGTTAATTATATGTGTAAATCTAGTTGTACAAATAGAAAATGTGCTTTAATTAATTTAGAATCGTTTATTGTATAAATGTTAATGTGTTATAATAAATTGTAATCCTCGACTGAAGTTTACTTCTAATGTAATATGTATATGCTGACTATATTATTTATTTAGAATAGTTTCTCAGTAAACAAGACTCTGTGTAGAAGTTCAATAATAAATTAAGTAGATAATTAAGCGATAATTACTATACACAACGGTTTTATTTAATAACGTAAATTATAATGCGAAAGTGCAATGTGTAAAGTGTAACCCAAATTATATGAAAAATTATTGTTATGCGTTATTTAAATGTAAATAAATATAATACAATGCAATTTTATTTTCATTTTTCGTTTTTCCAATATAAATATTCCATAATTGCTTCGAAATTTTTGGATTCACTTGAATTTTACGAAATAGAAATTAAATTAAACGAAAAAAAAACAACATTTCTATTTTTAAAGATGTAATCGCCGTACAAATTGCTTCCAATTTTAAAGTTTTCGCTATCGTAACGACAGAAAATTAAAGCGTAACACACACACATACACACAATATCACGAAAACGGTAATTAATGAGCGTTGCAGACAATTTACTTTCGTGTACGACACGGCACACACGTTAATAAATTTAATAAAGTCGACTATAATGTGGGAATAATCATCGTCTCTCGTAATTTTTCATGGCTAATAAATGTGTGTGTGCGCAAATTGAAGCTCCATTATTTATTTTATTTACTCGCTCGTCGGTGCTGGTATTTATATGCACGTGAAAATCGTAAAATATCCTCACATAGAACGAGAGAGAGAGCACTTTTTGTTTAACGAGCTATATACGCGGAGCGATCATTTTATTGTTTGCGTCAAATTTTTGTTGTTCATGCACCCATTACTACGAATATTATTGCTTTTACGTAAATGCGCGCCTTTTAGCTGATGATCGATGCTAATTGCCCGACTTTATAGCGCATTTAAATATGCAAATATTTAATATGAAATGCACAGGTTTCTTTTTTAAAATAAATGCCATTTGAATTGCAGTAAATTATTATATTTTCTTTATTAAAAAAATAAATATGTACAAAATTGTTAAAATAATGTTTTTTATTCATCAAGAAAAAAGGATATAAGAAATTATATTTAAAATTAGTAGACTGAAAAATTAAATTAGAATTACAACTGACGAGAAAGTCGAGTTAAATTGTGACGAAATTTTACTAGAAAAAGATGGGAATGAGCCCAATCGCAATTGATATAACCCTTAGTACAATACTGAATCAATCCGCATTTAATTATTTTAAACATTTTTTTTTTGTTTTTCGTCGAACCAATCAAGTATTGAGATGGTTCATAGGAAGATTCTCTTGTGATCATAAACTGAACCTCCAATTTTAAAAAAATATGAAAATTTGCAAATATAATGCGACTATCAAAATTAAACTTTACTTTTGCACTGAGACCATCAGTTGTGAAAATTGACATCTTGAGACCACACAATTTTAGCGAGAGACAAGAGTCGAGAAATCTTGAAAAATCGAGTAGAAACCCATTTTTATTTTAAATTAAATTATTTTTTAAATAATAAATTGATATACGAGATTACTTATTACTTTAATAAATTTTAAGGAAACTTATACATAATTTATGCACAATGTAACATTTTGTTCCAAACTTCTTTTGTTTTTCATAACTATTTTAAAAGTACACAATTTACATAAAATGCGAATTTCGTTACTGCCACTTTTTTAGTATTTTTCCTTACTTTAAGCTGAAGTATGAACTGAAAAATTTTACTGCGCTGGTCACCAGTTCATTTCTTGGTGTTCGGTCTTTTCTCACATTTCCACCAATGTTTTGATTTATTCTATCTTTTTAAACAAAAAATATGGCAAACTGTTAAAAATTGTTTAGAACACAAACTACTTCTTCAATATTAGATATAGCATCGTTTTTCAAGAGGAAATGATTAAAATCCTTTCCGTTAATTTATCTTAATCAAATATTTGTAAGCAATTTTTTTCTTACAAAAATTTGGGACAGAGGGAGTATAAGATATTAATTCAAATAATTCTTTTAATGGGGAACATATTTCAAAGTACCTTCATTACCTATATTATCAATTGCTGCATAAAAAACGAGATAAAATCAAAATTAGAGACGAAAACATTTTATCGTCTCACTTCGTGTGGCAGAATGCCTGTATTAATTAATTCGAAAAAGTAAACTTTTTAAATGAAAATGAAAAATCAACAAACATTGTAATTGCGGCAAACGTGGCAATTATAAATCAATAATTGGCCAAGCCCAAATCATTTCAATCAATCAATTAAGAAAACCGAGGGGACTTTAATTACGAGAGCGCAATCGTTTAAGCAGAAATAATAACAATTACACTTTTGGATTGGAAATACACAGTAAAAGATTTACTAAGTGTTTTTCCTAATCACGAATATAAACGTGGATATTGAGCAACACCATACCATACAACTGAATCTCAGCGCTTTTAATTAAACTATATAAGTAGGTACTGGTACAACACACGATTGTAATTAAATTAATAGCTCTGCTCGCGGAGATTGTGTGTCTAATTGTAAACCACTAAAATCATATAATGAGCAGCTCGATAAATTAACCAGAGAAGCATATAGTAGGTATGTATCGTATACCTTTTTCATCTGATTAATTCGCAATGGAGTCCTTTTAATAAAATGCATACCAGTTGCTCATTAGTTGCGTTATTGCGTCATTGCGCTTTTAGCAGCAACAGCAACAGCAGCAGCAATACACTGCAGCATTTACAAACAGCTCTTGTATAAATGGAAAAAGCGCGCAAATAAGTACATACTAGAGTGGAGAAAAGTGCGGCGATTATAAATCAGCGGGAAATTAGCGAGTGGCGAGCTCAAAGAGTGATCAAACGAATTGCGATTTATTAGCGTCTCTCGAGTGTCATTTTTAGATGTTAATGTGCGCCGCTTCGAAAAAGGAGCCACTAATTAAAAGTCCCCCTTTGAGAGCCCGACTATATGTATACAGCGCACTAAAGGCGCGTATAAACGGTTCGCTATAATTGGAATAAATTATGTCTCTATGTGGGCGTGATGTGGCGAAAAAGCTGATTCTCGATTAATCGACAATTATTATACTTTTCTCTTTAATATGTCACACGCATCATGTGGGCATTTCAATAAGAGCCTAGTCATTGACGAGCTTTTCTCACTTACAGTAAATTCAATCAGTGTTCATTGTCTTCATATATTGTCTTCAGTTAATGAAGTTACTTGATTGGTTTTTATTAAATTATAATCTTAGAGTGACACTGCTAAATGAGTTTAGTCTATTCATTTGAAATGCATAACAAAATTTTGTTTCTCAAGCATAAAATTAAATGAAATAACAGCAACTTAAAATGGATTAGTTCCGTCCGAAAAAAGATTAATGTAGAAACTGGTGTCAAGGAACAGTGGACCAAAGATGCAAATCCCGGGGGCGTAACGGACCGTTTATCCGAAGGTAAATATTTGTTAAGAGAAGTGTGGAATGTTTGTCAACAATAAGAATATGTATATGGTCGTGCTGGGCGAAGAATAAATATAATAAATAATGCGAGAATACAAGAATTATGACGACTCAATAATGAATACACTTAATCACGGTGTGACGATAAGAAAAACTGCGTGTTCTTCGATGTGTCGTACCTGACGGAAAGTGCGAGACGTTCATTTTTCAAACCACGTATACTCATACAAATAAGCGGTCGCAGAGAAGAAGTGTCACACACTTGCTAAATTTTTTGACGCCCACGCTCTCGCACAATGAGACAGTTATTAATGATTGTGGTAAACGTTGTTTTGTGTGTTTGTAGGTGGGTTTAATCCTTGAGGATTTCGAAGTGTTTCTGTTCGGATTACATATTTTGACAACGGCATTAGTTTCCCAGAAAGAATTATTGGTGTACTTGTGAAATCATATCCGGGACATATATTTTATGACTTAATTTTTTTTATTAATTTCTAAATGTATTTTTGTTTTATATTTAAAAGATAGAAAAAAGATTAATTTATTTTTTAAAATATTGTGTAAAGTTTTTGCAAAATTCAATTAATAATATTGTGCAACAAATTTTAAGATTAAAAAATTCACCAAAGCATTAAAGAAAAAAAAACATCTACCAAAAAGTTAAACAGTCTAAAATGTTCCTGCCAGATAAGATCTCACTTTTATACTTAAAATAACAATAAACCCAATAAATAAACGTCAAGATTCACACCTAAACCATTAGTAAAACTTTTAAACAATCGTTAAGATGTTGCACAAATGAATACTATTAAAAAAAAACTACCAATAGCGATTTCTCTATTGTTTTAATAATTAATATAAACTTGGTCAATAATAATCTAGGTATATAATAATAATGCAATTAAGCAATATTATCGAAAAACGAAAGGCAATAAAAAAAAGTGAACAGTAGTAAAGTAAATTAGAAGCAGAAGGGGATGAATATAGAGCGTATACAATATGGGTATTTGTTTGCCGCCCTCGAATTACCATTCGGCTCGGGCGGCAGTTGTGTCATGTGTCTTGTTAACATTTTTGGCGCTAGTGTCGGTGTCCAGTTGCACCGCTGCGAGCCACCGAGTGTCGCACGGGTGGTCCACCTGATTTATGCCGTTCCCGACATCATTTAAATTAAACGCGTACATACACAAATACACACACGCGCACACACACACTTACGTATAAAGTGTTTCTTCTTCTTCTTCTTGTCGCGCGCGTTTGCTATGTGCATACATACACACAGACACAATTACATACGCAAACATTATTTTATATGCGCCCGAAGAACGCTATTTCTGTTCGCACTTGCATTGTTCTTTTATACAGGGTGCATACATACCATTATTTCTTTCATCATGATTGCAGTATAATAACATCAACGAACTGAATTTTTATTATTTTAAGTTTTAACTTCTCTTACTAAAAAGCTCGATGAATAAATTATTAGTTATTTGGGGATTACGTAATAATAATATGCAATAATAATTAATTAAATTAATTGAGATTGGCAAATACATTTCGCCAAAAACGATTCATCGTAATCAATTTCTAGGTAATCTGAGGTATATAGCAAAGATAAATTGTTAAGGAGACAATGTGAAGTAAATATTACTCACATTGATTTTTGACACACGGACGAACGGAGAAAGCTTGCGCAGTAGCTATAATCTAAAGGGCAAGCATTTGTTATTATTCGTTAAGACCTTGCAGTGAAAAAAGTAAAATTTATGAGTTTATAGCAACGGAAAACCACAAGCTAAAAAAAATATATGTTACCTTCAGTTGTTTTAAAAATTGTGCTTGAGATAGTGTGGCCGTTGGTCCGTTGATTAAAATGTTTAGTAAGAACAACCCTATATTGTATAATAATTATTTTGCCGATTTTAAAACATTAACAGAAGTTAACCCGGCAGCTTCACCATTGACATTAATTTTAAAAATGAATCACATATATGCAGAATTTGATATAATAGAAAAATTGGTCTATTTGAACGACCATAATATGACAATTATTTTTATTACTCTCAATAAAAGTAATTATTAATACGATTATTATTCAGCAACATCTTACTTCTTACTTGTAAAATAAAAGCAGATTATTTTTAATAAAAAAGGGCAGAACTGATACCTATATATTTACATTTGCCGAACTCACTTAACAGACAATGGAAATGAATAATTTTTAATTTCTAATTTAATATTGAGTTTAGTTATGGTGACACAAATTTTAGAACTACCTCTGCCATTTCTTAATTTATGTACCGATTGATACCTAATTTGGTATACATTAATAAAACAACACTTCCAATTGGACTGGACAGATGTTATTTTTACATCACTTCCGGTTTCACCAGAAATGACCATAACTTTGGATTTTTTAAATGGCAGCACTGCAT
The DNA here is from genome assembly GCA_030556065.1 of Holobus sp. GC000080. NCBI lineage: Eukaryota > Metazoa > Arthropoda > Insecta > Coleoptera > Staphylinidae > Holobus > Holobus sp. GC000080. Next base: position 7,091 of record JASKGO010008188.1, on the reverse strand, counting down.
TTTTTAAAGTTTTATTTGAGGTTTCTATACCCACAATCAACACAATCAATTATTGTATTATACTATAAATAGTATTAAAACATTCGTCCTTAAATCAGGAGTAAACAACCAATGGGGGTAGACCAATAGGGTTGGTTACCATTTGAAAAAATAGACTTTTGACTAAATAAACATTTTCTCCAAATTCTTTTGTTAATAATTTGCAAAATATAAAACTTATAGCAGGTTTGCAATTTTTTAACATATCTTTACTTCATTCTGAGCAATTTAAGCGATTTCGCAGCCTTCTATGAAGATTGATTTAAAAAATCGATTTTTTGCAATTAAAAAATAAAAATAAATAAAAAATACGTTTTTAAACCCAACACGGTCCCTAAAATTTTTAACCAGTTGGAAATGAGTTGGAAATGTCTTATATATACCAAATTTGGTAACAATCGGTACAAAAATAAAAAAGAAATGGTAGGAATGCTAGTAAAATTTGTGGCACCCGGTATACAACCATTTTCGTAATAACATTTTAAAAAATGAAACAATTATAAAATGCTAAATTAGAATACATTTTATTGCTCAATTTACAAAATAATTATTACTGGACTAAGCGGATTACTATAAAACTAAACAACTCTGAAATGGCAACCAATTTTTAATGTTTATTTCATAACGAGTTATTTATAATTCTTGATTTTTTTTATTTGATAAATCCAAATTAACTACGTTAGCAATTAATTAATTAAATTTTTGATGAATTTGGATTATGTTTTCCTATAAAACAATTTTTCAAAAAGAGAAAGAATAATAACTGACGTTGCTATAAAACACTTTCTAGCAAAAAAAAAAAAAGAAACGAAAGAAAAGGGAAACAAAAACAAAACGCAACAAGTGACTTATAGGTATACAAACAAGTATATATAATTATAAAATTGCGTCAGAATGATTCGAAAAGAAGCAGCAGACAATACTATAAATAAAAACTATGTGTGTCACTCAAAGGAATATGTAAATATGACAAGACATGTCTCTGGGGAGGACAGATAAATACAGGCATCAGAAGACAGTAATGAGTGCAATTAGAGCACATTTGCATGTGGTACGTCGGCGATGGGAATAGTCCGCGACATGAACGTACACACATTGATTATACCGACGAGCGAACAGAAACAAGTAACAACAGAAACAACAACGGTAGAGAATGAATATGCAGCGAAATGTGAAAAATAATTAAGAATATTTTCCAATCGAATCGAGTAATGTTGCAGAAAGGCGGACGGACGAACGTCAGGCAGGAGTGAAGCGAGAGCGCTGAGCGACGTTTTATTAACGTTTCCGGTAAATAAAGCACGAATGGACGACGAGTATATCAGCAGAGCGGCAGGAATTGAGTTGAGATTTTAGTAGTGTTCTTATCAGCTGCAGATGGGGTGCAAACGCGCCCTTTCCGCGTGCCGATCGAATGATTTAATAAAACCAAGTGAAGGGTGTTGAGGCCCGGTATTCAATTTAAAAGTTTACGGAACGCGTGACAAATCCGCAATTTGCAATTGAATTTCGAAGGGTGTCTGCTGGCCTCTTTTCCCGCCTCGATTAGTTTTTGGTATTTTTAGACTTTTTTTATAATAGTATACTACTATTATGTCAATGTAGCTACTGAATTGTGCATTCGGTTTTGTAGCATTATTATTTCGGGGAAACAGATGACCAAATTAATTAAGCAATTTCGGCCTCATTTACCTGCTGCCCGCTTTTATTTATACAAACAACCGATATAAATGTGAGGAATGTCCAAATTAAAGACAATGCCCATTGGAATTATGTTAAATGGTCCCGACTCTAATGAACTTTCAGATTAGATTCTTATCGACTCTGTGTATGCTATATGACAAAAAATGCCTGCTGTGTAATTATTCCGTCGTATTTGTATTTTCAGTCATTCGTTTTGATTAGAAGAAAATCGTTTTGTCACAAATGTCTTTGGGTCTGCTTAATTAATTTTAGTCTCATTAGTCGCTAATTAAATTATTAAAAATACGTTTATTTTATTTACAAAAAAAAATGTATTGAACGGTGAAATAAAATTAATATAATGCTAAAAAAGCTTTCATTTTAAAATGAATGGTAATTTAAAATAATATTCCATTTCAAGCAAAAAAAAAATTAAGGCTTAAGTCGTTTAAAATAATGAGCTTGGCAACTTTATGATAAAGACATGTAATTTGTAGCGATACTGTTAAATTAACCGGAAGTCGAAATTTTTCATAGGCATAAAAATTTCAAAATCCAATTATATCTCTTAACATCAGCTCAGAATACAACACAGGTCCATTCGAAGAATCAGGTAACACTGTTAGTATTCTTTATATAACCGGAGAGGATGGATTGCTGGCTGGCTGGCGAAATTACAAAACGAGATACAATGACCGCGTGTGTAGCGAGCACGACACACACATTCAATTGGAAATTTGAAAAAAAAAAACATATTAATCCAACCCCTTCTTTTACCTCAAATGATTTATGACCACGCAATCATTTCTGACATTTTTATTTATACGTAAGTGTGTGGATATCCATCCTAAACGTTGACTTGTTAGTACGACAGACAAGTCACCATCATACAGGACGTTCTTATTTCTATTTTAAAGTTCAAAATTTATAATTTAAATTTAAGTAACAAATTCGAAAGTTCAGACTTGTAAAACATGCTAATCCAAGTAATTGATTGCATTTTACTGTTTTGCATATTTTGGCATTTTTACTAACAAGAAAGAAAAAGTAATGCCATTGGAAAAATTGAAAAAAAAGTGTCATTCATTTGCAACTCGATAAGACGATGGTGATGAAGATAGAAATAAACATCCTGTAGTTTGGTACCTATCGAAAAAGAAAAAAAACAACGCTCAACGACGAATATTCATATCAAATTGATTGCTTTAACATCCGCCCTCGGGTGACAGCTGCTTGACGCGACAATCGACCCGGATCATAATTATATTACCATTATACGCGTACGAGATTCAATTGTCAATAATATCCATGGGGCATCTCTCATTTACGATGCGTATTTTGTGTTTGAGTAAGCGACTGCCACCCACATACGTTTCACATTTACACCGCAAGACCGCAAGACCGACAAGTGTCAAATAACTATCTTTAAATTTATGCAGGTTTTGCAATAATTTTTAGCACATTTTTGACGTTTCATAATTATGCAAAAAAAATCTCTATTGCCTTTTTCTACAGTTTACCAATATCTTTCATCAGATTTTTGAAATTTGCAATTTTTCCCGAAATAAAAAGTGGTTTCAGAAGTTATCCACTTTTTTTATGATGTTTCAAAAATATACTAAAATAATAACAGTGACCATTGGAACATTTCTACTTCATTTATGTTTTGTTCCTGTTTTCCTAGGTCCTTCATCGGACACTCGAAATTTGCACTTTTTCGAGAAATAAAAATTAGTAGCAAAAATTTTTCTAAATTAAAAAAAAATTTAACTATAACTTTCGAAACATTTTTTTTTTGCGTTTTTTATCTTAAACCGGTTGCTTCCTCCGACTTTTGTAATTTTCAATTTTCCAAAAAAAAAAAATTGCAAAAGCTGCTGTTAAGATATAATTGGGTTTTCGAAATTAAAAATGAAAAAAAAATCGACTTCCGGTTAATTTAGCAATATCGCTGCAAATTACATGTCTTTATCGAGTTGTCAAGCTTATTTCAAACCAATTATTTTAAACTTTTTTATATTTTCGTTAATTAAAATGTATTATTATTTTAAATTGGCGTTAATTTTAAAAGAAAAGCGGCATTGCTAGCATGAAATTACTTTTGTTTTTTAGTGTTTCAAAAATATGCAGAAAAAAAGTGACCGTAACAACGTTTTTCTTTTTTGTTATTTAATGCCCTGTTTTTCAAGATCCTTTATTAGACTTTAGTGAATTACAATATTTCTAAAACAAAACAAGCAATAATTGCAAAAGTTTAGTACATTTTTTTAATTATGTATGCCATAAAAAAGTACTGTAAAAATATATTTTTTAAATATCTCTAGTTTTCTTAGATCTTTTATTAGTCTTTTACGATTTATTTAAAAATAATCGCAAAAGTTAATCATAATTTTTTGCATTTCAAAAATATGCAAAAATTTAGTATTTCGCTAATATGCAAAAATAATAACGCATCATATGAACCATTTATTCTTTTTATTACGTTACCACTATTTTTTTATAGACCCTTCGCTTGATTATTGGGATTTATAATTTTGAAAGATGTAGAATGTATTTGCAAAAATTTGCCACAATTTTTAGGTTTCAAAAAGATATTTGAAAAACAAAGAAATTGTAAAAAACTTTTTGTTCTTTGTTTTTCTATATCTTTCATTGGACTATGCAATTATACAGAAATAATAGTTATTAGTTTTTCTAAAAAAATATTTAAAATTTTTGGCGGTAAATTGGTGTGAGAACAGGAAAGAGAATCGGCACACAGTGATGGGCTAAGTTGCGCAAAGCTTCGAAGTAATGGCCGAACTAATGAACACATTATTTACTCTGTCTTTCGACCTCTTAAAACTTTGGTCACATATACCTATACACCTGCACTGGACACACACCCAAACAACACACCTACAAATCAAACATACATAATATACTTGTAGTTCTTATGTACCGTGTAAGGATCAGATCAGTTCACAGCCTCATCGACGTGTGTGGTCTTCACATATGTGCTCACTTAGTGTAATACTCTCAACAAACGGACTTTGCGAGAAATAATAAGAAACAGTCCTTCGCTTTGCTTGTTCTGTTTGTTTTTGCCACAAACGTCCTCTGTACACCTTTTGCTATATTATACTGTAACGGCCTCTACACAGTCCGCCAAAACACCCCACTTTACAACATTTTCATTTTTTCCTTGAATACTTTTTTGCAATTTATATTAAATATACAATATTGAAAAAAATTTATATAAATAATGACTTACTATTTAGTTGAAACGTCAATCAAGGAATCTTCAAATTCAAAGTGGACCCTAGGAAGAAGAAAATTAATTAATGTTGCAAACGTAATAAAAAACGAAGAGCCATTTTATGTCAAAAAGAAAAAAGTCTCATTACATGCGTAATTAGTCGCGCTCTCTCCTGACAAGTTAAATACTACACCCCCTCACGAATAAAAAAGGGTGCTGCTTGGTCGTTTGGGGGACACTTTCGCTTTTATTATTTCTCTTGTTACTTTTTTTTTCATTAACTCATTCCGTCTAAAGCGTTTTATATTGTGTGTATTTTGTGTCTCTGCTTCTACTATCTGTTTAATAAAGCGAGTGTTTATGGGTTGCATGTCATCGATGAGTTTAAGGGGTTGATAATTGGAAAATTTCCAAGGTGCGGTTTTTTCTATTGATTTATTGCTGCAGCGATTTCGGTATACGAATTTGGGAGCGCCACACGTATAATGGCCCATTGTTTCCTTAATCTACTAATTTTTCTATTAAAAATTCCCATGTCTCTTATCTACGATGGTATATGGTGGTGGCGGTTAGAATGTAAAAAACACGTTCTTCCATCGGCGACGCGGTTTGGAATTTTCGATGGTTTGCTTTTATTTCCAAGACTAATAGATTAGTGGAATAGATTAAACAGACTAAGTGAATATTGCGTGGATATGGTGAATAATTTTGTTAATTAAGCAAGGAGCAGTTAAATTATGATTGGGTTTCTGCTTGAATAGCTCAAATCATTAATATTAATCATTTTGGCTTACTTACATTGTTTTTCTTTCATCTATTCAGTTTTTTTACGAAGATTGAATAAGTTTTAGTTTTTATTGCGGTTTACAAAACATTTTTTTGTTTTGAAATTTTAGGATTTATTTTAATCGAGTAGTATGTGAAATTGTTTTATTTTTATGGTAAGTAATAATAACATTTTTATAGATTAAAAATATTAATAATTAATATGCGAAACAAAATAAATATTTTTTGTATAAATATTATTTTTGTTTGCTGTCCAAAGGAAACAAATTTGTAGAAAAAAAAACAATATGTTTAGGAGTTAAAGTGTTTTATTCTTTTCATGTGATTTTATTGATGGCCAAATCTTTCCTCTATTCTTCATGGAGTCATTTTAAGTTATATAGCGCGTCCGGGTTTAGAAAAATCATGAAGCTTTGAATTACGATTTCACAAAATTTGTAATTATGGACTTGACACCCTTTATGTTAGTATCGCAGATTTATATTACTAAAGTCGATGGCATTTTTTATCTATAAAAATAGCTTGAGAAACGCGATCCAACAAAAATTGACAATTTCAAAACCTTTTTAACTAAATATTATATTTACTTTACCTTTTGACCAACAGTTTTTTTTTTAACTTTCAAGAAGTGGCAAAAGAACAAGAATCTCGCAATTCAGGACTTAATTTCAACAACCAATTCAACAAACTTAATTGTCATGTAAAATTGTAATAAAAATGCGAAAAATCTGTGAAAATAATATTGATAGATCTTTTACCACATCTTGAAATTGACTAGCTGAAATCAAAGGGGTTCAAGTGACAAATTAAAATTGCACAAAAAAAGATGTAAAATTGGTAACTAAAGGATTATAGAAAGATATCAGATGGGTGATAAATAAGACAATTATGATCAATATTTGTTATTTATCAAGAGTGATATGTTTTTGTTACAAATTATAACTTTTTAAATAACAATTTTGGCACATTTTTAAATTTGTCACTTGAACCCCTTGACTTCTCAGTCCGATAGTTATAAGAAAACTGTATAGAGATAAAGTGATATTATACGTTCAACTTCAGCGCCAAATGGCAGTTTCTTTCTTTTATTATTGGCTTATGTAATTAAGAATCTTAAACTACACTGAAAACAAAAATTTGTAAAATTACAGTAAATATCGATGGTAACTCGATGCCAACGATATTTGCAGTAAATTTACGAATTGTAGTGTAAAACTGTACATATGTCATTGTAAATTTACAAAGTATCGTGTAAAATTTTACATTAAATAATGTGATATTACATTGAAAAGATGTAATTATACATTATAATATTCTGCAGTTATCTGTAAAATTACATGAGAAA